>JACDRP010001150.1:0-12685 GCA_013841185.1 Hycleus phaleratus | reverse complement strand
GGGATAATCACTCTACTACCTCATTGTCCTTGTCGTTTTTCTAACCTCAAATTCGGGTGATTTCTGGTGGTTGGATCGAATAAACCAACCACTAGACTCGGAGAGAAATTAATTAAAATGGAAACAGATCACCAATTAAGTGAAGATGATGTAATCAAAAAACATAAACAAGAACGTAAAAATCTCCAATCGAAGATACAATCGTTGAAAAAGAGTATAACGAAGGGTGATAAGAAGAAAAAAAAGGAAATTGCTGAAGAGATTGCAAAACTTGAACAAGAATTAGATGAGAAACACCAAAAAGAATTGGAAAATTTCCATGAAACAATCCCAATAAATACGGAAATAATTGAGAATACTTTGGGAATTGATGAAGAGAAATTGAATGAAGAACAAGTCACGAATGATGGGGTGCCAGTATCGGCGTCGTCGTCGTCGCCACCGCCTGGACAGCGGATAACGCGCGCCTCACGACGCCGCCAAAAGAAATTGCAAGAGGAGCGCGAACGTGAGAAACGCATCAATGAACAAGTGGAGAAATCCAACCGTAATAATCCTCGTATAGAAGAAATGACAATCATCGAGAATATATTGAAACAATTAAAATTGAAATTGTATAATATACCAGCCGATGGCAACTGTTTATATTGTGCAATAATCCATCAATTAGACATTCGCAATTTAGAGAAATTAACAATAACAAAACTGCGTAAATTAACATCGGAATTTATACGTTTCAATAAAGACGATTTTCTACCATTTATGTACAACGAATTGGATAATAACGAACAATTGGACGAAATGTATTTCGATAATTATTGTAAAGAAATTGCAACAACTAAATTATGGGGTGGACAATTGGAATTGCGTGCCATCTCAAATCTATTAAAATTACCAATTAAAATCATCCAAGCTAATGGGCCACCGACAATACAAGGTGAACAGTTTAATGGACCAGAATTGGTTATAACTTATCATCGATATTTGTATCGATTAGGTGAACATTACAATTCGACTGTACCGGAAACTGATGTGATGATTGATCAGGAGAATGATTCGATTAATTAACTGCCGTAATTTTTATTGTACAAACTATAAAAAACAATGTGAATTGCCCAGTTCTGTTGACTCTAATTTGATTTATTGAACAGTGAAGTCATTTTTGTAAGTTGTAAAGAAGTAATGCAATTTAAATTATAATTGAAAATAAATGGATACTTGCCGTGATTTTTTCAACAATTTCTAGTAATTTTGAAAAGTCCAACTTTAAATTCACAGACAATACAAAAACTTGCTGTTTCTACAAATTTTTTCGCCTTTGGGTAAAACCATCACCACCAACCTGTAAAGATGTGACTAACAAACAATAAAAATCGTCCAGTAGCGCCATATATGGAACCAATATTTGACAATACTCGAAAAATGTAGCCATTACTTCAGACTATAACTATTTAGAATACTACATTTTGTTGGTTTACTTGTGATGGCTAATAAATAATAAATTTTATAAACCAACTAGTTTACTAAACAAACTTATCGTTGGTCTCGATAATTTCCATTTCCATTTGTGACGGCAACAATTTCTACACATGCATTGTAGCACACTGCAAAAATAAACTATTAAAATAAACCACAACATTTATGATTGTATAAATTTCCGAATCATCTTTAATTCGTCGATAACAATACTTCCAACACCGGAGAAGAGAGTGAAGATTACATTTTGTACGACCGGGTGCTAAGCAGAAAATTAATGGAATAATTGGCTAAAATTTTGCACATACACATGGTTCAAACCAATAAACATTTACATAAACATTTTCATCAAGTTTTTACAAACGAAAAACGAAAATATTGAAGGTTATGCCAACATAACCTCCACTCTGGATAATTGTCAAAGTAAATAAACAGTGTTGCCAAATTTACGTTTTCCAACAATTGATGGAATTTTTAAATTAAAATTCAATATTTGTAAAAAATTATAAAAATATGCTTATAGCAAAATTTGTCAAATATAATAAATTAATTCGTTCACATGTCCCTACTCTCGGCATAATTTTAATCCACGGGTCGTAATTGAAAATTTCATGTCGATTTTCTTTTGTTTTCACATTCGCCATTGCATCCGACTCGACTGCATTCAAATTTTTCTGGCGGTTTTCGATTTAAAATTGTTGATTTCTATTTAGATTTATTTATTGTAAACCTTTAGCATTATTTTACAAAAACCGTGTATTGTCTGTGGTTAGTTTTAGCGAGTTGCAGCAATAATGCTCTGTTGATTTGTACCGCAATTTGGCTCCATTTATGATTTCAAATATCTTGATCGTTGAAGTACATAGATTTGAGGGTTTGGGGGAGTTAATAAAACAATGTGTAATAAAAGTCAATATGACCAAAAAAGGGAAGAATCTAATCAAGCCCTTTTTCTTGGCTTCCTCTCTTTATTTTTATTATTGTTATTATTATCATTATCATCAAAATTTTGAAAATATAAAGATCGATAGATACAATGTGGATTTTATACAACAATAATAATAATAACAACAACGATATTCGCTTATACAGTAAATATAATTATGTATATGTAGATAATTTAAATATATAATATTATGTATAGATATATATAAATCTAGAAATCTTATATTTATTTCAATGGGTCGTACAAATCTCCATAATTTTTCTCAATTTTTTAAAATTAATCATTTGAATTATATTCAATGAATCTCAAGTTTTTATTCTTATTTTTATATATAACAAGGCACGCACAAAACAAAAATAAATAAATAAATAAATGGAAAAAGAGAAAACGAATTGAAATAAAACAAGAAACCGTTTTTCGTGTAAAAATCTTTTCTTTCAAAAATCTCCTGCCAGCAAGAGAATTCATCCCCTTATGTTATTTAGATTTTTAAATTTTCAAATTGAGGTATTGTGAAATTATAAAGCAAGCCATAGGGGAGGGTAAATTAATTTCGTTCGGGACAATAATAACAAAACAATTATCGTAATGATAATAATAATAATATTCAACAAATTTCAATCTATTCCATCTTCAATACTAATGATTCATTATTTCCAATGAATTATGAAGGTGGAATAGATGCAACAATGCTTCTTTTTTTTGATTATTTTTAGAATCAAATGATATGAAAATATTTGAAACGAAAAACTCCAACAATAGCGAGTAATGCTCCCAAATATAGCATAAAATTTCTGCATCAACTGGGTATCTTATTATTTGTCATCATATCTACAACAGTATTTACGGATTTATATATCAATAAAAAACAATATTTCTTCTTTTAAATACAAGTACTATATATGTATAGAAATAAAACTAACGAGATAAAAGCGAGAAGTTTTGTAGTAGAATTTTTCAGAAGACTCCTATTGTTGTTGTAATTGTCGGTGCGCCGTAATTGATAGTATTTTAAACGACGCCAAAATCAAATACTATGTTAATAGTTTGAAGAACATAATGGCCAATGTGATATTTATAAAAAGCACAATAATTACCAGCTGTTGGCGTGAGAACCAATCCTGAAAGAAATCAAATGTAATTATCATTTTCAATAATCTAAATATTTTTATAAAAAATAACTGTTGATTTTCTTGTCGAATAAACAATAAGATTAATGCAAATAACAACAAGAAATGAAAAAGCATTCTCATAACAATAATTAACATTTAAGGACGTGTCGAAGTAACTAATTTCGCGGCGTATTTTTAAATTTAAATAACAATTGACAATCGAGCTACGATTAGTTGACAGTTCGCCTGCCTTATCCAACAATCGATGCCACCAACGGTAATAAATTAAATTACTAGTTTCGCGGCAATGAAACCAGTTTCAAAATAGTGATACACTAAATTAACATTTCTGACTTTCTAAAAGACTATCCAATTGAATACTTAAATTTCAACATTTGTGAGAAAAAAACAATTAAGTTAGTATAGACAGTTGTACCAACAGACAATATCACCCCATCTCTCTTTTTAGTACAAGTTAAAATGATCAGCTGTTAGTGACTTTTGAAAAATGAAGTTGGATAACCTTCTAAAATGTCACTGAAATTTCCTTTGAATTTATTATAAACGCGAATTTGTTCGATTCCGCCTCTTATACATCCTTAAATTGTAGAATTTATACACGAAAAAATCTACAAAAATTGTGAAAATAACACATAAAAGCATGTTGTACAACAATTGGCATATTTCCAAACAATTTTCATTATAGCAACAAGTATCAAAAGTTATTTTTCTGTTAGTATTTAGACATTTATACTTTCGTTCGTTTACTTTTAACCTTCTTTCAGGAACTTATCAATTGAATGAAAAAGTAACCTTTAATACCTGTCCGAAGCATGCTTATTGCAAACACGTATTTATTTAATCAATTAGTGATAAAACAATCTAATTAGCGTTAGTGCATTGGCATTTGAAACGTTAGACTCAACCTAGGTACGATAATTTTTCGAATAATATAGAGATTTATAGATTTTTTTTATAGTTTTATAGGTGAAAACGAGGACAATGGGAAATCTCCATATTACCCAACATAAAAGAAATAAACATAGAACAACTGGGCATCCCAAAGAATTTTCCTCAACTTTGTTATTTCTTTGACAACTTTTAAGAAGCGAGAGTGTAATTCGAAGGGACACCATGTAAGTACGTTTCCTTAAATCATTGATCGTGTAATCAACACAGATATACAAACAAGACACAGAGCGTTTATTAAACAATTAAAAACTAGAATAATAATAATAAAATTGAGAATAACATCATCTATTTTAGCAGCTAACATACCTATCGGATCTCTGTAATGCGATAGCAAGGAGAACAAACATATTTAAAGAGGTCCCATTACAATATTAATCCAATCTACAAACAACATTTTCAAGGAAATAGTTTTCATTTAATCGTTTAGTATCCAATAAGGAAATTGTTGATAGATTGGATTTGTCTTTAATAATTTTCGCGTTTGGTTAATTCATCAATACACCTAGGTAAAGTCGAACTTTGATAGGAGACAGATTTAGATAGAAAAAATTCGAAATACTAGTGCCAAGTGATAGATTTTCGTTTAGTTTCTATTTTGTAAACCAAACCAAAATCAACGATATAATTTAATTTGATTAATTCAATTAGTTTGTGTTGTTTGTATTGAATTACCTTGACTTGTGGACTGACTAGATAAAGTAATGGATTGGCACGTAATCGTTCCCGTTCATCAGCTTGCCGACGCAGCTCCTCACGACGTGCCGAACCCAAATAGGACACCTCCTCCCTGGACATGGCACCAATTGCTCTCGGTAATTCCTGAAAATCGGGCAGTGATTTCTTCCGTTGTAATGTTGTCTGTTGTTGTTGTGTCACCAGATTCTGTCAAAACACACCGATATCATCTCGTATTGTTGCTGTATTTCATCAATTTTTTTTTTAATTTTTTTTGATAAAAATATGCACCTCGACAGGTGGGGTATCAATCCAGCTTTCGGAGGCGCGCCGTGCCAACAGTGCAGGTGAACACATTATAGCCTCCTCCTCCTCATCATCATCGTTATTGTACCACAACATTTCGTTATTACAATCTATAGGAAAAATGGATGAAAGATGGAAATCACTAAAATCACTCGATTTTTATAGTTGTTGTTGTTGTTGTTTGGCAGAAATGAGAAAATAGAGAACGTTATTTAAAATTATTCTACGAGGACGTTTCAGCGACGCTTTTAGATACTCTCTCTCCTCGGCTGAATTGTATACCCCCACCTTGGTGTTTTTAGTTTGGAATTTCAGCTACAGTCCGACGTTTATTACGACACACACAACAACATCATCATTATTATTATTGTTATAAAAATTTAAAAGTACTCACTTTTTGTACTTGTGGCGCTGGTACGCCTGGCGTATACAGACTTTCGGTTCTCTTCGGTTGATTCGGTGATGGAATGATATCCTGACCTAGGCCGCGTTTCCGCAATATAATCTCCTCAAATGGTGCTTGTTGGATTGTATTAGTACTACCTGGATTATTACCACTTATAACACTACCATTTTTCGTATTCGTTGTTGGATTTATTGTTGTTGGTACTGGTGTAGTACCGCGTACAGTTGATGGGGCACGTAATGTACGATCCGGTGTTTCGGACGGTTGACGTACTGCCCCACCGATATTATTTGGTAAACCACTGGATCGTTCAACTGATGGTTGTCGAGAATTTGTACCACTATTAATATAAGGATTTGTAGTAGTACCACTACTGTTTAATAAACGTCCTGTTGCGCGAGTATAACGATCAACACTAGAATCACGACTTGGTGGCCGTTTATAATGATCGAAATGATCAATTGATGATTGTTGGCCTAAATTTGATAGATACGGACGATCACCGGATACACGTCTCGATGTCCTACGTATTGTATTTAAATCATCATTTGGTAATGAATTACGCGGCTTGTTCCCTGGTATTTCGTTGCTCATTTTATTACCACTATCTGTATTGTTCTCAAACTGACTACTATTAACATTACTATTAATATTATTTGTATAATTTTGATTGGTACCACTCAGATGATTCGGTTGATTACCATAGAAATTTTGATTATAATTCGCCGTTGTTGTTGTTGTTGTTGCTGTATTTGTAGTAGTAGCTATTGTTGTAATTGTTGTATTCGCCGGCGATACAGCCGCCATTGGAGACGGTTTATTCACCGGCACCTGATTCGGAATTTGATTACCCATCATCTCTTTTTGATTAATCTCCAAATTATGTTGTTGTAGTTGTTGTTGGTACTGCTGTTGTTGTTGTTGTAATTGTTCCTGATAGAAGCGCTGTCGTTGTTTCAGTCGTTCCAAGCCGGGTTGTTTAAAATCGGGTGCATACCGTTTCGCTACTTCAGTTGCAACATTCGAATCTTCACGTGCTTGCATCGCACATAAATCAGCTTGTTCAGCTTTACTTCGTGCCGTTGCCGAACGTGTTATAGCAATATCGGCTTTTTGGATAGCAATTTTTGATGCACGTTGGGCTGCATTGACAGCAGCATCGATACGTTCACGAAATTTCACCGAACGCATTAGAAATAGTTTTTTCTTTGTTTGACTAGTTATCAATATATTATTTTTATATTTGCCTTCTTCTTTTTCACCGTTTATAAACGTGGTGACACCGTAACCGTATTTTTTATTATTGTACCATTCACCTTCGTATTTTAAACCATCGGAACGTTCACTAATACCAAAACCGCAACGTTTATCGTTCTTCCATTCACCCATATAAGTTTCCGTTACATTCGGATCCATTTGGTCATCCTATTGGTATAATAAGAAACAGATTCGTTATTAAAACAGGAAAAGAATCATGAACATCTGTACTTTGTTAGTTTGAATAATTGCCAAATAATAGCAAATTCTTCTACTGTTAGCAAAAATAACAAACCAAGACGTCAATTATTTGTAAAATTAGCAAGAAAAAAAATTCAGCACACTATATCCTACCTCTACAACAAAACTAGCATTCGAATCGGACGGTATTGATGTATTTGTCATTCCGGATTGTGCAGAATCCGTACTAACCCACGACGCTGTCGATCCAGTCGAACGGATACTACCTGAACCACCAGTACCACCTCTCTTCTCTAAATCACCAGTACTTCGTTGTTTCTTCAATTTCAACCCCTAATTCAAACAATTACAATAAAATTTAAAAATTATCCACAAATTCTCACCATTAATAAGCCTTTTTTGATATTGCCAGAACCTAATGATCGTCGTCTTGCCGTTGGTTCCGATGAATTCATCTTCAATACAAACCCACCTCTTGAATCATCAACACGTCGATCACGTTTATCGGTTAAATCGGCATTGTTTGTATTTAGATTTGAATGATGATTTACACCACCACCACCACCGCCACCACCACCACCTCCACCACCTTCATTACTGCGTAATGATGTTAATGATGCACGTAATGTTTTATTTGTACGATATTTTGAGGCTTTACCGAATGGTGCACTAGTACGTACACCATAACCGTGGCGCATACCCCTCAACCATTGGCCCTGATATGTACCTACAAATAAATATCAATCAAATACACCCTTAAATAAAACAATATCAGATTTAATAATTCTTGTTTAGAGGGTATTTGAAATATTTCCGGTTTTTATTAGTAGATTTATTTTTAGTTATATTCGATGTGCAAATATCTATTTTGTATTGTTGTATCATCATTAATCATTTGATAAAAATAATTATAAATGCTATTAGTTTTAGGTTTCATTTAGAAGGGATAAAAAAAAGTAAATGTACTCTTAATAGTAATAATCGACGTCAAATCCACGATAATTGCATTAATCTAATTGGTCTATAGATAAAAATAAACGTATCGAACGATTCAAATTCTAGTCTTTATACAGGGCCGTGACTGTGTCACGCTTTGTCGCAGATTGATTCATATACTTGAAAAATGCATTTATCTAGTGATATAATAAAAAGCGATGAAAAGTAGTACAATGCAGGAAAATTTAAATAAATATTAATAAAACTTTAGCGTACACACACAAAAACACGATATCTGTTTCTAAATAAAAATTATTAGTCCTTGGACTATAAGGTTGGCAGATAATTGAAAAACCTATACCTTATTAAATTTACTAAAATATGGAGTAATCTACGACACTACATAATCAAGACACAGGCAATTGCGAGGAGAGAGAGATACGGATTTCCATCCTGTATAGAGGAAATCTCGAATGAAATTGGGGCAAAATTACTTATTCAAATATCTTCATTTTGTTGCTCATATTTGGAAAAATCCAAGGCTTTTTAAGAAGGGAGTGATTCAATTGAGGTTATAAAAAAAATCTTGTCTACAACATTAATTTGTAGAATTATAGATCGAAAAATCACCCTAGCATAAGAACTGATAAGAGGCGGTTTTAGTTAATTGAGTTTTCAATAATTCTGATCCAATAAATAATAAAAGAGGGGCGTAATAATGTCAGTTTTCATTTATTTCATCAAATTTGGCCCATTTCCAACAATTTTATAATACACATCACACACAACTTTACGGACAGTGGAGAACGTTAAATTTGACTACAAACGAGATTAAAAGGTTTCTTTTTTTCCACTATTATTATTATTATTATTATTATTATTATTAGAACATTATTATTAGAACAGATCTAGTAATTCATATTTTTTAATCGAATATTTCAAAACTACAATAAATTCTTATAAGAGATGAAAAATCGAACGTTTTTTCCCCTTTGCGTTCTATTTTTGAAAATCTGCCAAATTCTTTGCATATTTTTTCCAATTTTCGTCATCGTTTCGAATTTATCAATCACAAATCTATTATCTACTACAAATTAGAATCAATAATTAGCCAATATTGGTATTTGAATTTCGTCGGTAATTTACCTTACAGTTGGCCCTATTTTATTCAGGTAGTGTCGTAGATTGCTTCATTCATATTCAACTAAATTTGACATTTGTTAATGTATTTTTTAAGTGCCCGAAGAAAGCTGCGACAGTGAAAAGTATAATAAATACACCCCATATACTTGCATGTTATCATTAATAATTGATAATGATTAGGTAGAGATAAATTGTGTTTTTTAATTAATTAAACTCTGATGAATTAATGTGATATTGCTGTTATTATTGAATAATAAAAAACATGTTACTCAAATTAATCGAACAATCGATGTTAGATTAATCCTTCGAATTTTTTTCGATAATCAGCCGAATTGTTATAATTAAAGAACTAATTAATTACTTTATATTATAAACGATAAGATTTATAACGGTAATTAATTTGATTGTTATTTTTTTGTTCCCCGCAATTAGAGAATTAAAATACAAAGATAAATTTCCTGTTGTAATAAAATTTGTTTTATGGCGTTTCTCAAGAAACTCCATATACCTACTATCCTGCATTAAACGAGTGGTCACCCCCTATCATTCTCTCTATATGGATTTGCCCTACATTGATTTATCACCACCACATTAGTAGCACCGTTTAAAGAAGGGTGCGCAGAATTCTTTCATACAAAAAACAAACAAACAACAAATAACAATCACAATGGGGTGGAAAAAACAAGAATTTTCGTGTAAGTTTTCCATCAAATATTGGAAAATTCATTGTGGGCGACGGTCGAGGGGATGTACGTGTGTCCTTCAATACGGGTGTACGGTCGATGTCAAGGTTAACACCTGATCGGCGGCGCCTCCACCAAATCGACCCTTAACAGGCAAATCGTACAATTGATTGATACCAATTGAATTTACGTAAATTTAACAGACAAATCAATGGAATTGTTTAAATAAATAATCATTTTATTTTACAATTATTTAACTATTCACGTATATGTATATAAGTTGAAAATGATTCAATATGGTGACGCAAATTCAGTTATTTTTGTTACGGATGTTTTAGGTGTGTGTACAGACCGGGATTAAGAGTTCGGTACTTCGAATTTTTTACAATCTACAATACTTTAAATATTAATATTTAAATATTAGTAGTTTATTTGTCATCCCCAAACTATGATTTTCGACAAATTATGTTGGTATTACTGTTGGAATTCTAACCTTCATTAATTTTTTTTTTTTTAAATTTGAATAAAAACAGCTTTAAATAATGCAGAAAGCAGGCGGTGATTTTCATTTTGGCAAAATCATGAAGTAGGCTATGTTTTTAGAGATGGGAATATATAAAAGTGGACGTACCATCATCGGCGTACGTTTCCGACCCATAACCATCTTGAAGCCCATTCGCCCATGTACCCTCATATTTGGCTGTTGACGTATTCGATTGTCTAACCCCATAACGTCCTTTAAAACCTTGCGTCCATTCACCGCGATAAATCCATCTACCCCTAGTCTCTACGCCTAAACCATGTCTTTTACCATTCTGCCATTGGCCTTCGAAACAACTGCCACTGATAAGAGATAACAGGAATAAAGGATATGATTAGATTGACAGAATAATACCTACGATTTGATTAGATTTTATTTTATTATGTATCTCTCTCTCTCTTTCTTATTTATTATAAATGAAATTCTAAAAAAACTTATAGGGATAAAATTGAGGAACTTTATTGTAGTACTATTTAAATATGTCTATTTCGAAATATCTTTTAAATTTGTAACTTCTCTAAGAGCTTTAAATAGGAATTTTTTTAGTTGCTCAACGGACAAACAGGAACATTTATTTATTTTAAATACTGGTATGAAGTATGGTACTATTTCCGGTTCACAGGTACACTTCCTTGCCTTTGCACATGCGTTTTTCGTTGATTTAGGTGGTATTGTTGTTGGCATTAGAACACCTTCTAATCCGATATTACCTCCACCTCGAGATGGACCTTTATTTTCATTGGTAATTCCGAGCATGCATCCAGACATTGAGAGACCCGATTCTATAAAGATCGGAGGAGTACTGATACTATTAGAATCGATAGTAGTGCAATCATATACCTCTGTTGAAGTTTCAGGTCCAGGAGTTGTGATACAATTAGCATCTGGGGTTAACTTTGGGGGTTTTAGCGTTATCGGATTGATAGTCATACAATCTGTAGTACCGGAATAGATTTCTGAAGTTGTTTCAATTGGCGAAAGTGTTATACAATCAACTTCTGTAGTTGTTGTTGGGATAGTACTCGAACTTTTACATGGATTTGGTTTGATAGTTTCAGTAATTGGTTTTCCAGACTCTGTAGTTTCTGGTAATACTGTTGTAGTAGTTTCAAGGGTAGTACTTTCACTATTTATTATAGTTGAGAGTATTGTCGTAGGGTTTGTACTGGAAATTTCCGGCGTTCTTGTTTCAAATGTATTGGCTGTAGTACTTTCTTCTGTTTCTGTTGCTGTACTTGTCGTACATTCAGTAGTTGTTGTCGTTTCTAAATCAGGACTTTGTGTAATTGTTGTAAGACCTGTGTCAAATGTAGTTGTTTCCATTGTTGTACTTGCAATACTTTGAGTTGTTGTTTCTGTTATATTTGTAGTACTTTCAGTAGTTATTGTCGTTTTTAAATTAATAGATGATGTTGTTTCAGGGCTTGTTGAAGTTACTGTAATATTTAATACTGGTGTTGTAAATGCACTGCTTCCATAAATTTCAGTCGTAGCATTTTCAGTAGTTATTTCTGTTGTTGTACTTGTAAGTCCTTCAGTAGATGTTTCAGATGCTGTTGTTTCTATTGATGTAGGGTTTGTGGTTTTTGCAGTCGTATTTTCAGTGAATGTTTGTGTTGTTGTTTCTACTGTAGTGGGTGATGTAACTGTTGTAGTACTCTCAGTAGAAGTTTGTGTTGTTTCTATTGTTATAGGGTTTGTATTTTGAGTGGTTGTACTTGCAGTTGTTGTACTTTCAGCTACTGTAACTGTAGTACTTTTAGATTCTGTTGATGCACACTTTTCAGTAGATGCATGTGTTGTTGTACTTTCTGTAGTAGTACATTCAGTCGCCGTAGCCGTGCTTTTTTCAGACGTAGAGCTTTCTGTACAGACTGGCGTAGTTTTTTGAGTGTTTGTAGAAGTTGTTGCTGTTCTTTCTGTTACTGGACTTAAAGTACTCTCTACAGTTGTGATCCTTTCAGAAGTTGATGTAGTACTTTCAGTTGGTGTCTCTGTTAATACAAATGTTGTTGTTTCTGTTGCTGTGTT
>JACDRP010001149.1:0-12704 GCA_013841185.1 Hycleus phaleratus | reverse complement strand
TAGTTCTCAACAGTTTTATACTCGTATTATAGAAATTTTAAACTAACAGTGCTAATTTTCTGAAATTTTCGGTCGAAAGCTTACAGACAAATGGTCAAAAATCGAATAGAAGTTCGAAATTTTGGAAATTCTATGATTTTTAGTAAGAATTTTTCTACTCGTATTATCGAAATTTTAGACCAACAGTGCTAATTTTCCGAAATATAGAACTAAATTCTTATAGAAGATCAAATATTTGATCACTTAACTTCACTGAACTTAACTTAATTTCACTTAACTTAACATCAACTCAAAAATTTTGGAAATTCGCCTGATTTTTAGCGAAAATATCTGTACACCTGAGATTGTTAAACAATATTGGAATCGACAATTGCAACACAATTTGAATTATTGTTTTTTACTTTTCTTTAATCTACTCTTTAAATAGGGGTTGTTCCATTATAATTTAGATTAGAATGGATCGATTTGAAGTTGAGAAATGGAACGAAACGAGCAATCGGCAGGTGATTGAAGAGTCCCTCCGTTCATAAAACATCCAAAGATAAACAGACAAAAGTTGAGATAAATAAAGTATTTAATTCCGATGATTTGGAGAGAATGCGAAAATCTAAAATGCAAATTCCAATTCTACCTACTAACACTATTAAACGGAAAATTGAAGAGTGATCTAAAGAGACAATAGAATTGGGGATAAACTACCATCAGTAAGTTTAAAGCTGTTGGACAAACACGGACACACCTAAATCTATAACCAGATGTTCTCTTCAGGGATTATCATCGAATTGAACCAACTTACCGAAATCTAAATGTCTCTAATCTTTGTGGAGAATTTGTTGAAACTCACCTGGACCTGAAACAAAACAATTATACGTGAAACTTTTCTAATATAATTACGATAGAATCGCACTGGATAAATGCCAGAACGCATGCATGCCAGTCAAAATCAATTAAACGACCGGGATTGTCGGCGATCCGATACTCTCTGAAATGCATCTTGTCCACATATAGAGAAAATCCACCCCCTCATCTTCACAAACACAACCCTGATGATTCTAGCACATAAGCCGACCTGTGTGTGATGGATTACAACATCGATTAGATTTGATTGCCGTATATAGAGAATCCCTGTCTGTTGATCTTTATCCCCATTACCGTTAAAAGTGGAGGAAATTTATATAAATATCCAGGAAATTTTCTATAATTTTTTTTTAATATTCCGATAAAATCAAGATCAAATAATAGAGATTCTTTGTCGATATTTTAATATTAAGTTGGATGGAATTTAACGTATTCCAGCCCCTCGACAGCGCTAATACTACTATTATTTCTTCTTCAATAAATAAAAGATACCTTTATTCAGCCATGTATGCTTTATTGAACTTGTTCTGTTCCATAATTAAAGTTTGAATACGAGACATTCTTCATTGATATTCCTGGCTTCCAGCAAGTTATTAATGTTGTATATGAATGAATAATAACTACGTAATTATCTTGGCTATATGGGGAATTTCAAATATTTTTCCATCTTTTATTAATAACTATCTTAATGTTAGAGGTGGTTTTCACCCCGAAAAATTCGTACACAATCACAACTACAACAAACATTAATTCGCTTAGTTAATAATAATTGTAATGACGTCGTCTACAAAGTTCAAGTATACCACTTGAAGTTGTGTTTAAAGGGGTGAATTTGCTTCACCTTTACTACAACATTTACACATCGTACAATATTGTAAAATAGTCCGCATTAAACGTTCAAGATTGCTAAATTAAACAAACTAGTAGTTGTGAAATTCGCTTGATAAGTACAAAATTACAATTCTAGTAATTGCCGATGTAGAAAACTAGGTGTAAAGTGTTATTTTAGTGAATTATTAATAAATTTTCTACGTGAAGGGGCGCTTTAATGTTGTACAATTACTACGATTATTATTATTGTGTTTATCTCTTTATCTCCCATGAAACCTGGTATTTCTTTCATGAATCATCAACGTTTCCAGGAGTAGAGTCTGGGAATGTGATGTAATGTCAAATCTTCCAGTAATATCCAGCCATCTGGATATTATTGCGTAGTTGTATTTTATGAACATTTATAATACGCGAGAGGTGCATGCTAAATGATTATTTTAATGTTTTATTATTAAAAAATATCGTAATTAATTGCCGATTTTAAGCAAATTAATATTTCGCAAATTTGTTTACTCTTCCACTTCCATATCTGTTCATTTCATCGAGACTAAAGTATTATAATATAGAAAGTTGGATGAATTTCGGCCAGTCTGAATTACAGTTGTCCCAACTAAAAGAAAATTGGTGTAATATAGCGGAGAAAAAGGGTGAAAATAACAGAGAAATAGAGGCTATTTAATATCCAGATAGTTTGTTTTTAGCTTAGATTTATTGAAAGTAAGATTTTAAATAGGGGGCGAAAATCGCCGATAATCTAATATTTATTCGAAAATGTGAAAATGTAGAGATTTTAATGCTCGTAACAAACAAATTTTGAACGTTTCCATAGAATTGTATTCTAATTAGATATGGAATTGTATTGGAGTGAAAGATGTTCGTTATCAGTATGCCTTAAAAAATAAATGGAATAAAATAAAGAAGAACCGTGCGTATGTGTGTATATTTAAGACGAAGAATAGAGAAGAAGTAGTGGCGGCGCCCGGAAAAGCGACGCCAACATAATCCCGCACCGCCAGCTAAATTGGAAGTCACATCTACATTTACTTGTACGAATCCGACACGCAATGCGTCCAAAAAATTATCATAATACCCACCAAAACAGGCAATACCATTCCAATATCAAAAATGGAAAAGGCCACTTATTCATGAAGGATGAAAGGCAACAAACACAGTGATTGTGATGACGCTACTGTTGCTGCCACTATAGCCACGAAAAAATACTTTTAACTTTTTACAGATTTTCTTTTTTTGTTAGCCCCGTTATAGTAATGGTGGTGTTGTGTTTTATAGCTAGGAATAATTCGATGTGTTTCAAAAACCTTATAGTGGATTGTTTTGTGAGGGGTGGAAAAAGGGCGAAAATAAGGAGCCGTCTCGTGCTGGTTTACTGTAGGTTCTCTTGAATCGAAATAAAAACCGTAAATATGAGTTATGTTGACATTATCACATGCTCCATTTAATTTAAAATCTATTCTAATCGTTTTATTTGAACGGGATCCTTGTTCTAACACGGGGGTACCGTGACTTCCCGTCGAGAACAAATAAATCTGACTACAGCAAATTCAACCCCTATATGTATATTGTACATCCTTTATTTATCATTTAAACAACAAAAAAACGATCATTTTTCTCGCTTAATTATTAAAATCATCACTTATAATCATTCTAATGGGTTTGAATTTGCCTAATCCGGGAAACGATCAATACATATAAACTAATAATTAGAAGCAATCTTAGTTTATACACGTTCCTGTGTTATTAATTGAACGTTATCTCTGGTACCTAGTCAAAGGATGTAGAAGATATATGGATTGTATTGAAATGGCTACTAAGAACCGAAATCGGGCAGACCAAAGTCCCTTTCGCCTTGTGCCAAGTTGGCAATGTTGGCCGGCCATAGATGCATACACAAATACATAGAAGTTGTTCAAACAAACCGAAAACCAAGACGCCAGCTCGTCGAATAGTTTCCACTTATAAATACCTTCTACTGGTCACTTACGAATTTCCGGCACGTAATTAAATCGTGCATCCGACTAACACACTCAATNGACTAAAACACACTCAATAATCGAGTATAGACGGGAATAAATTGTTGAAAATTTGCCCGTACTATACTAACAAGATATAAAGTTGTGAATAAAAGGGACAAAAACTGCCATTCCCTAATCCACCGAGTACATTTTAAAGCGGCTACTTTTCTTTAAGCTGATTATGAGTTGTAAATTGAGATAAGTCGACGATATTTATGGCACTTACATGTTTAACCTGCAACCCTATTGTTGTGCATGTATAGTGTTGAGAGACAAGTGTAGAGTAAAACTTCCCTTGCATTTTTAAATGAACCACAACCATAAAATGTTGAAAGGGCTCCAACTTGTAACTTTGTCAAATTAATGGCCTAGTACCTTTTAGGATAATTTGTATTCAAGATAAAGTATGAGCTTTGATGGCGTGTTATCCAACATTCTAGAGTGTTATATTAGGTACTTGTAGTTTATTAATTTAACACGTTTTTTTTAAAGTCAACAACTCAACCAACATTTTATAACAATTTCAATTAATTACACTCTTTAAACGAATTTAAGCGAATATCTATAAATAAAAAATAATAAGTCCATATTGTCGGAGATGGCTCTTTTAACTTTAAATACATTTGTCAAAAATTGACATAAAAAACTTCGAGAAAAGAAAACTTGTATATAATTGTTCAAAAAACATATTCAAGATATGTTGACAGATTGGAAATAATAGAAGAAACAGAGAATCGAACCGAAACTTTTCTCGAGATATTCGAGCGGGGACAAGATTACAAAAAAATAAATAAACAACAACACAATGTTGGTAGAATTCTAATTTGCAGACAAATCGAAGACAACAAACTAATTACAACAATCAAATTAATTGAATCTGGGATTCTATTGTAGATTGGCGGCCGAATTCCCGAAAAATCCGCCTATTTTTATCTGTTTTCGCCCAAATTTAGGCCAATTTGCCTACAATTTTGTTTCGTCTATTTATTTAAGTAAACAACATCGTATCAATAAAAATCCGACATCATTTAAGCAAAAAGACCAAATCGAATAAAGAGACCCCTGGATTCTCGTATTTTCGAAACAAACACAATTAGCAAACTATGAGTATAAAAAATCGCATTTTTAACCAGTAAATATCACCCCCTGGATACACCAAAATCTTTATTATTATAATATGTGTATGTGAAATGAAACTTATTTATGGTGGATTATAAAAGTACATGACTTGTAAAAATCTTGAGTGACAACCGCCGGAACACGTCGTCGAAATAGGAAATGAAAACAGGAACACGAGTACGTATGCGGAGGGGTGGTATGAATAACAAGAAAAAAGGGGGTAGTGAATTGAAATAAATGAACCTTAAAGAGTTGATGATGATGGCGGTAATAGATGTTGATAAATTTCGGTAAAAAATTGCGGTTTTTTCGATAATAATCGAATTAATTCATATCCAATCGATTCGAATTCGAAACAGTTCACGATGATTTAATGATTTTAATATTTTTTTCTATTCACAGATCGAATTGGGGAATTGTCGTTTTATTCTCATCCAATTCATCATTTTTATATCGTTGTCCTGACAAATTCTTTGGAGGAACACCGATAAAATTCCACATTATTACAGAAAGAAAACAACACGGTTGCGAATTGGGTAGTTTGTTTCCCTAATCTTGTAATTGTGAATTTGTAGTGAAAGTTTGTGGGCTAATTTAGCTCATTACCACCCCTTATAGTTAATATACTTCACCTCTTCTAATGTATACAATATTTACATTAACATCCCGGGAACATTTTTGGTACTAATTATTTCTCACTCACTAAACTAAATAGCTTATGCAAACTTTAACAAATAACCGTTGAATATATTAAAGTTTATTTAATGTATATTGCGCTTAATCATACTCATTAAATTCAACTATTATTCATGAAATAAATAAATGATGTGTTATTGTTTTAACCAACATAAAATATTTCAAAGTTTAAGCTTCTTTCAATGGAAGATTTACGAGATTTCGCTACTGTCAGTTTTTAGGTTGCACTCAACTGCATTAAGTGAATTGAAAGGTTTTCCTTTAAAACTAAAATCCAACTCTCGATCGTATTTTTGGCAATTCTTTAAACATTTCCAAAAACAAATCTATCATAAATTGCCAAACAACACCACTACTAAACGTCCTTAACCTGTTACTAGAGTTTTACTAACCCACTTACGCTTGATTTGTTTTTATTTGATACTTCAATTGTACATTAAAAATTTAATATCTCACCTAAAATTCGTGTAAAATATGCTGTAAGATTGGTTGTTTGAATAATTCATGGGATTTTTATGTACGAATCATTAGTTGAATCATGTTTACATCAGAGGCTCGGTGAAGACTTTGCCCGTTCATTTATTCCTCCTATCGTTCCGTCTACAAAAGCCGCCCCCTTTAGGTCTTTTGACTTGTTTATGTAGAGCACACGCGGAAGTCCAAGTCGTTTATCTACTACGTCAAAAAATCTTCCGGTATTAAGTTGTCGTATGCGTAAGGTCTTTTAAAAAATTACAACAACAACAAGATGCTAGAGTGGCCAAAATTGTAATTCCACAAGTGTAAATTTCAGAGTTTTATTTAAGCAAAACACATCGTTGTTTGTTTGTATATATATATGAGAAACCTTGTGGTGATTGTTGTAACATACCAGGAAAGATGTAACAACAACGGTTCGTCTTATTTGAAGGAAATTAAACGACTGAGGAATTCAACACTAGCCAAGTCCGTCTAATTTCCTTATATGCTTGGACCTTAGTTGTTAAGGGTCCGGAATTCTTGTAGGTGCTCCACTTCCCTTTAGATTATACACCCTTTACTGAAATGCAGATTAATGTGCATTCATCCGCTAAAGAAATGGTTGTGGCTATGTAGCAACTACAACAACTAATACAAACCATCTTGAAGCAATGTCCACTTCACCCCATTAAAGACCAACTTGGCAATGATGCTTCTAATAGGCGGAAAATGGGTCCTTATCTCTCCACTCTCTCTCTATGCCTTCCGAATATCTTCCTAAATATACTTGCATTATTGAAATAATTTTAGAACAGATGGTATTGTACGATGTCAGAGTTGATTCTGTGCTGCTTTTAATTAAAAGTTTAATTGTACTAGAACAACGTTACAGATATACACGTGTGGTTGAAAAAATATTACCACCACTAAATTTTCAATAAAAACCTTGATAATTTTCAATGATAAAATCGTAAAAATTGCGTTAATTAAAAGGTGGTTATTAGCGTAAAGATGATTGTTTTTCTTAAATTTGTCCGGGTTTGGGGATAGAATCGGTAGATTATTGCTATTGCACCGCCTCATGCAAAGAATACGGGGGATTTACGAATGGCGGCCGAGAGTCGGGCTAAACCGAATCAAAGCCTTCTCTCCAACTTGAATCGTTTTAATTTTCCTTTACATTTCTCTTTATTCCTTTAGTCGGAACAAGAATTAAGTTTGGCTTTTGTAAATTAAAACAGCAGCTCAGAGTAGTGCGGGAAGGCAATGTGCAGTGGTTTTTAGTCTAATTAATTCTGCTTATAAATTCCGATTCTGACTGATTCCCTTTACCACCCCCGCCAAACTCCCATTCGATTCTCTTTCTATATATACATATAGAGTGGCAAGAGAGTGAGAGACTTTGAAAACGTCGACGTCTGGCGTCGTTTATGCCGTTATTGCTCGCTCGGCCGGTGTGTGCCTGATAAATTCACTTTTCCACGCTTAAAAACATTAAAGCAAAAGACGATTGAAGTTATAAAAGCTTAGAAATTAAATCTCTATGTATATAACTATATATATAAAAGAGAAAAGTGGACGACGACGACGACTCGATGCTCGATTATACTAAATACAGTTGGTCTAATTTGATTATATACAAATAACTCGATTTTAATAAGTGAGCACGGCTATAAATCGACAGGACCAATTTAATTATAGGCCACCTAAAGTTTGAGAAGGACGCAAGAAACGTATACGTTTATAATATAAAGAGTCCCTAACTAAAACCCCTCTAACACTCAATCCAATTGCCCGGTCCCAGATGGTTGATTTCCATCATACTTGCTCTATTTGTATGGCGAATTATTTGGAAAACAAATTAATCGTTAAAAAACCAACATAATCAATTTAGTTTCACATTGAGATAAACGACAATAGGAAGACTGTGATTGCTAATGGCGGAGGTGGACAACATACGGGAAGTCTTCAATCACCACACACCTATGGCATCATTGGGGGCAATGGTCTGAATGATATTTATAGGGTGAACTCATAGGATAATCGATTCGTTAAAAAAATTGTATACCGGCTAGAACACATGACCACCTTTCGTTATTCATCTCCAGACAGGATAGAGTCGACAATTTAAATTGCATCATTATTAGTTTAACCTGCTTTATAAATCTCGTATTAAACTATCATGGTTCATTATTGTAGAATAAGCAAATATATAAAATCTTTTATATTAACAGGATATCCTTTAGTTAAACAGTTGGATATCAATCAAAAAAATGAGATAGTTCTATCGAAATATCGACTGAGTCCCATCTTCCATTTAACATCGTTTTTGCACGGTTGTTACGAATCCATAACTCTTCATTTGTCCCCCTAAAGCATCCATACTGATTTTGTGGTTCTTTGGATGGTGACTAATGGCAGCAATTCAGCTAGTTGGCGGCGCTTCTTCTCTACCTGCATCAATACGTATTTGTATTTGTGTATGTGTGTATTGTTAGCGGTAGTTGTGTGGCACTATTCTCGTTGACGGTCGTTGCTCATTTCTCACCGGTGACGGCAGCAATTCTCTCAACATTCCCCAGCTCCACTGTCTCCGTTCCAATGACTTCAACTTTGTTAGGGTCGGCTATATACCTAAATGTATATGTGTGTGTATGTCCTCTACTACTCGAAAACATTTTCATTAGCTATTTGTTATATAGCCTTATGTGGAATCAAATCACTTAAACAAGGGTATTTGCGATAATCCCACAAATTATTTATTAAATTGTCTAAAATATTCAAAATAGTTTGTTGATATTGAACAAAATTGTTTTAAATTTAACCTGAAGATTATAGATTGTTAATAAAATGTTTAACATAGTTGTTTAGCTGTTGCCGAAAGGCTTCTCTACTACTTATACAAGACGCTCGAGTTCACTTAGAGTTCCTCCAATTCTCTTTCCCAACTACAATATTAGTGTATGTATATAGAAATGCCTTCGGTGAGCAACTCCTGGCTAGCCCAGCTAGCAGCTTTGAAAGTTTATGTGGTTGACCCTCTAACTTGAGCTCGATCTAGAGAGATACATGCAAAACTCCTTTCATAGTCCTCATACTATTTGCCCCGAAAATTTCACCACTATTCCCCACAAGTTTCCACCATCAAACTATCCCTTAGACTGATCATCACACCAATATTAGATTTTAAATCTTATAATCCGACAAAAGTTTAAACATATAGGATTAATTACAATAAATCTACTATAGTTATAAATGAAATATGCATCAGATTGACCACATTTCTCAAACTGGGCCATATAAATTTCTGATTTATGAGACGAAGCAACGCGGAAAAAATATTTTAGATAAATTCGGTGGTGGTCTGAATCTTAATGTATTTCTCCCAAAATTCGGCTTGATTAATTTAGAATTTATCCGATAATTATCAAATTATGCGTAGCTTTAAATTTTTCGACGAAATAATTTACCTACACGAGGCAACGGTGCGTTAAAGCGGCATGATCCCTGGATACGGTGCAAATGTAACGCGGCGACTAAACGGGCAGTGATAGAGCATCTGTACGGACTGTGCCAAGTTTTTTTTTCGTTTTTAGAAAAAACAACAACAAACCTTTTGGTCTTTGTTGTTGTTTTTTAGGTCGTCGACAAATTGCATTTACCCATTCTGCCTTTATCTATCTATCTTTCTTGTTCACTTCTAATTCTACGTCTAACTTTATACAGAGAGCTTTATATATTTGCCCAAGGCCCATTTACTTAGTGACCGCAAGATGTTTTCTCTCTCTATCGTTCTATACTGCTGCCAGTCAGTTCTTGAACACAATTAAAATTTATCATGCAAAAAAATACTCTATTTCCGTCTAGCAACTTGTCTTACTTTAAACTAGATTTATTAGTAGGATCTAAATAAAATTAATACGATATATCAGGTATTACTATAAAATATAGAATTTGTTGTAATTTATAACGTTTAAACATCAAGTAAATAGCTTGAGGCGAGGATATTCTCAACAATTCAAAGATGTTTGAATTTAATGGCAACATAGATCATACGCAAAGTTCACGTTAACAAAATGCAAGTTTTGGATATAAGCAAAAGTCGGGGGTGCTTACTTGTTATACAAGACATAGTCTGAATATAGGACGGATATGAACTGAGAAAATGGATTGTCGACCGCAACACCAAACTATCCCAAATTCAACTCAAATATCGTTCGATTTTTCTCTTTTGATTTTGTATAGTTATCGTTGTTGCATTTTGACCGAATTCTTGTGTTTGTTTCCATACATATTTCATCTATTTCTTAGAAAGTGTTGATTTATATAAACTCGACATTATTATTGTGTAACATAGAGTAGAGAACAGCGGAATAGAGACACTCTCTAGAATCCCTTTTAGACACGAAACCCGGAAATAAGCAACGTGTGCCAACAAACGTGCTGCGAACACTATGAAGCGAAATACAAACCGTCTTATAATATTGTATAGTTTGAAAATACATAAAGATAAAACAATACATTTTGTATGTATTAGTGTTGTAGTAACTATATATATTATCATTCTATTTATTTCGCTTCCTCTACTGTTATCCTAAGGAACACTTCCAGGTTTCCGGGAGATGATTGTCTTGTATTGCTCATATTTCTCCGTATTTTGAAATAATCACAATTTATGACCGACAATCGTTAAATTTTAACAAACTGATTAATGACTACAATTTTTCAATAATTGGTTACTCTTCCAATTAAAATTGAAACAAGTTTCAAGCAAAAATTGCTAGAATTTGGATTAATTCTGCACAATTTGCCTATTCGAACATATAAAAGTCTAGTCTGTATGTGTATTGAAAGGAAGTCGATTTTATGTTGAACCAATAAAGCATTCTGTATTTCTTTTTTAAACATTACGGATATAGTGGAGGGATATAGGCGTCCTCTACACCCAGTAAAATTAGTAGCGTTCTCGTTTTTTGGATAACAATTGGAGAATGCTACTAGAAAATCGTATAATAATAATAAATTTCGTTGCATATTGCTATTCTTTCCATCATGATTTTGTGTATATGCATAAGAATACGACCCTAGTTGGGGTAGAAAAAAAATAAATAGACAACAACGATGTCGACGTCGACGACGACGAGTTTGGCCCTCTAAACATTAGCCCTGACAAACGGTTATGTATTTGGTTGCAATCCAGAGACTATAACCTTATGTTTCATAGCTCGACTTGGCAAATGTTGTATAGCCTGTTTCTCGTAAACGCGAAAAGTAGAAGAGACAAAAAAAAATAACTGACAAGAAAATATACAATAGAAAGAAACGCGACATATAAACTAACGAAATTACCCTAGACAATTCAATTCAAGAATAAAATTACCACTTGATTTCTGCCGTTAAAAATGCCCTAAATTACTGTTAATTGTGTAACAAATTGATAAAGTAACATGGGGATTGTGTGTATGTGTGTGATCATAAATTTAATTGAAGTTGGAGCGAGGCATCGTCATCAATTATTAAACTCGTAACAAAAACATACTGACCAATTAGTATGTGAGCCAAACAACTATTAGAATTATTAACAAAATTTAAACTTACCACTTTCGGAATGACCAACAGGTTCTGGATAGATGACAGCTGTATCGCTACGTTGTAAATATTCTTGTATTTTTTCATCATCATCAATTTGTTCCCCAACAGCCGCTTTAACCGATATTAATAAATCATTCGGTGAATCCTCAGCAGTACCGCCAGTTTTCAATAATTTCGGCGGACTGTGCATACTTAAACCATTCAAAACATCATCAGGTATTGACGCCTGTTTATGGATGCCATTCAAACGTTTATTTGAATTGTCTAAAAGTTCGTTGCGACTCGTATCTGGACTCATTGAGGACGGTTGTTGTTGTGGTGTTTCACTTGAGGTAGACTGATCACGGTGATTCAAATCGTCCAGCTCAACTAGAACAAGAGAAAAATTTTGGAATTGTTTAATTTGTAAATGGTGGTTTAGATGGGGGTGGGTTCATTATGACAAGCGGCCCGACACGGTGTCCACTTGTGTTGCAAAATTCAGTCAACTGTAAAGCACATCGTCACCGCATCGCGGCTGACATCCTGCACTTCAGAGTCCCTTTACAACACAATCCACTGGACTCTGGCCAGATCTAAATCAACAAACAAGTAATGCCAGTCAATTTGATTTATATGTCGTCACGCACTATTTCTAGTTGAATCGTTTCTGGATTTCTGAATTGACCAAACAACATCAATTTTACACACCACTATAACAACAGAATCCTAACATATTCACAATTAATATATGCGTTCTTTCTCTAACTCATTGTAATAATCATTAAAATACTATCATTGTATGAATAATGAACATCAAATCCTAAAGACACAATAGTGCATCCCTAAACTAACTAAATTATCCCCATTCATTGATTCTTATGAATTGCAAATTCGAATCTAATACACAAAATTCATGTGTAACGTCTTCGAATCAATTAAGCATGCTACAGTGGCGCATAATTTACACAAACTCAATCACCTGTACTCGATATAAGCTCTTGTCTTCAGAAAAAATCTATATCCGGATTTATATTCAATCGCTACTAGAGTGCCAGAAGAGAAACGAAAAAATTAATCAACAATTTTCTGGAAAATAGAAAGCTTAGGTTTGCAGTACTGAAAAATGAGAATATT
>JACDRP010001148.1:0-12784 GCA_013841185.1 Hycleus phaleratus | reverse complement strand
TACTCGATTAGCCCGCAATTTTGCTTTATTTTTGGAAATATTGCCACCCCGAGATAATCGCAATCAAAATTTCGACTCCTATTGGAAAATTTTCATTGCTCGTTCCAATTCTAAAGAGTCACAATTTTGTGTCTTAACTGCAAATAAAGTTTTCCTCCAAGTCCAGAATACCTCAAAAATCGGTCAACAATTGGTAAAAGGGCACAAAATGGGTAATAACTAGAATACTACTACGATTTTAAACTATTTAATTAAAATCTTAAAATTCACAAGAATTGCGTTATTGTCATTAAAATTATAAAAATGGTAAAATCCAAACGAGAAACCCTCGAATTTGCCGCCGTCGATTTACTAAATTTACAAAAATCATTCAAATTAGCCCTCGGTCCAATACAGGCGCTATAACTGATAACATGGGCGATATAATTCTGTTCGATAATACCGTGAAATAATCGCGAACCGGGCCCTTTGGCAAACAGAGCCACATCTTCACCGCTATGTGCACCGTAATCGTTGCGATAGCCGACTGAATGTTGATAAGTCGGATTATCAATCCGATTGATATCGTGCCGTAGATCCGTTAATGGCCGTTGAGGGTTTATTTCATCCTTTGCGTATTGATAAGAGAATCCTGGACCACTTGAATAGGTTAAAGTTAATGCCGGTTTCATGTAATTTTCGGGATCGTTAATCCCATAGCCGAGGATATCGTTGCCTCTATGTGCGTAACCGTTGAACGACATTGAGTGCGAATGATCAGCGGTTACAATGATTAGAGTATCGCTANACCGGGCCCTTTGGCAAACAGAGCCACATCTTCACCGCTATGTGCACCGTAATCGTTGCGATAGCCGACTGAATGTTGATAAGTCGGATTATCAATCCGATTGATATCGTGCCGTAGATCCGTTAATGGCCGTTGAGGGTTTATTTCATCCTTTGCGTATTGATAAGAGAATCCTGGACCACTTGAATAGGTTAAAGTTAATGCCGGTTTCATGTAATTTTCGGGATCGTTAATCCCATAGCCGAGGATATCGTTGCCTCTATGTGCGTAACCGTTGAACGACATTGAGTGCGAATGATCAGCGGTTACAATGATTAGAGTATCGCTACCGGTTTGATTTAGGGCCAATTCGATGGCTTCTTCGAGTTGTACCGATTCTTCTAAAGCCAAACGGGCATAGTTGTGATGGTGGGCATAATCGATAAGGCCACCTTCAACCACTAAAACAAACCCCTGCGGATTCCTCTTCAACACTTTCAACCCTTTAGCGAGCATTTGTTTCAAATTTGGCGCACCATTGGGGCCTTGATCGCGCAACAATTCGTAAGGTAAATGATTCCGATCGAATAATCCCAATAAATATTCACAATCATCACCAATTCCGTTTAATTGTCGATTATTTATAACGAATTCCGCCCGATTTAAACGATGTTTATCCAACCATAATCGTGTTAAATTCCGTCGATCATCCCTTATACAACTATCCGGTGAATTTGCTTGATTATAACCGAATTGTTGGTAACCACCGCCCATTATCACATTGAAATTTCGACCGGGTTCATCTTCGATCAATTGCCGGGCTATATCTTTACAATCATTACGAATTTCCAAGGGGATTGCACTATCACACTCCCATTTACGGGTATTAACGTGGGCGTAAGTAGCGGCCGGTGTGGCGTGAGTTATACGAGTTGTTGTAATGATGCCTGAAATTATCAATTGTTCAATTAATTCTCTTCGACAAGGTGTGTTCTATAAGTAATGCGACCAATTTTTTAAAGCTTATCGCTAAAACGCTCCTTATCTCATTCGGCTGCGAGCTGCCGAAGAGTCAGGTCATTCTGTAAAGCANCAAGGTGTGTTCCATAAGTAATGCGATCAATTTTTTAAGCTTCGCGCCAAAACGCTCCTCATCGCGAGCTGCCGAAGAGTCAGGTCATTCTGTAAAGCAACGGTACGCTATCAAATTTTGCGTTAAACTCGGAAAGTCGGCCACCGAAACGTTGGCCATCACTTCAGCATGCCATTGGGAGTGATTGCTTGTCCAAATCACAAGTTTTCCGATGGCACATGGGGCGCGAGAGATCACATGGCCAAAACAATCGTTTTCCGCATTGTGACCGAAGATTTGAACATTTGAAAGACATAAAGGCAGAGTTCAGAGTGGCTCAGCCCCGTCGCAACCATGCTCATTGTCTTCTTTGACGTCAGAATTCGCACCTACCGGGACTACAATGAACGCAGATTTCTACTTGGAAGTGCCCAAAAGACTGAAAAGGGCGGAAAGTTCACCACAACAACGTGCCGAGTCACGATTTCCTGGCCAGAATCAACACCCCATTGGTTCCCCAGCCGGCCTACAGTCCCGACCTGGCTCCCATTGACTTTTCTTTGTTTCCTCGTTTCAAAGGAGTCATGAAAGGCAAACAGTGGGACACGATTGAAAACATCCAAGCACATGTTACATCACCTCTAAAGGGCTATAGAGGGTGCAATTTTGAAAATTTTTGATTATTTGTACGAATATATTCAATCAATGATTTTTTATGAATTTGTTCGCATTACTTATATAGAACGCATCTTGTATTTTTTTCTCGAATAATTACCGGTAGCTTTCTTGGCCTTCTGTGCCCATGTTATTATCGTCTCCAATTTACTTTTCTCGTAAGTTGTTTTATCGAAATTTGTTTTATTTGATTGCGAATCAAGACCAATTACACCATAATTAGTTTTAACACCTATATTGATTTTATTTAATAGAATTATCAGTTAGTTATCGATTTTAAAAGCTTCGAAAATCGTTAAAATCATTAGAATTGTAATTAAATGATTAAATAAGCAAGGCCTGCTAGATTTTTCACCATTTGTTCTATTACAGGCTTGCCAATTTTCGAAAATTTGGTTGATTTGTTAGTTTGTTTTTTGGCGGGAAATCGGTTACCAATCATAATTCAGGTAAAATAAAAATCAAATTGGCAGGCTTGTAGTAGACAAAGCGCTGAAAAATCTAGTAGGTCTTGTGAAATAGTCTCTTATACGGGGTGTACAGCACTATTTAAGTTCGTAGTAGCCTATGACTTTGCGAACGTACGTCAACATAGTAATCTGCATTACCGACATCTCTTGTTTCAACAGATTGTCGGCAATGCAGATTGTAATGGTCGAATAAGAAGCCGACCTACGCTCATGAAGTCATAGACTACTGCGAGCTTAAATAGCGTTGGACACTCTGTAATTATTTGATGGGCAATCTAACGATTTTGAGAGTCCTTTGAGCCGGCAAGTTGGTCAAAATTGCTCGTTTTACGGTACAAATTGTGGACTTCTTAGAAATGTTAAAAAAAGAAACCTAACAGCACCTGTAAATAGAGCTGTACCACTCCCTGCCGAATCCGGTACTTGCATATCAACATTGTACGTCTAGAAAAATTTCAATAATCAATCCATCGATAAAATGATCAATTCTTACTTTAACTAGAGCTATATGTGGGAAATCTTCGTAAATTAATCGATAATCTTCACCGCTTTTATCAAATTTCCGTTGGCCCTTATAGATACGGGTTGCTGTAATTGTTGATATACCCATACCGTCACCAATAAAGAATATTACATTTTTGGCTATTGGAATTTCTGGTTGTTTAAAAATTTTCGAATTCAATTTCAATGTTTCCTCACTAATTCGATACCAATAATTTCGATCTAGTTTTTGTTCAAAATTATTCGCAATAATTCAATTGTAATATTTCGAAAAGTAAGCTGTGCACGTTGATTAAGCGTGCAATAGTAGGCTGTGATTCAATTTTTTTGACATTAGGGGCTACATAACCTCGTAAATTACGAGGTTATATGTTTTCATAGCCTACTTGCCAACATCTAGTGAAATGCACAGTCTACTTTTCCAAATAGTGATAATATTAGTAATTTACCTTCTAATTTTAATTTTTCTATAGGTGTGGGTTTGTAGTTTTTAAATCCTGTATAATGTTAGTTTAAATTAGAAATTATTGCAATTTAAAATTAAAATAAATAAGAATCTTACTTGTCGGGCTGGAATCTGTTAAAACTGTAGTAGTAAAAAATAAAAATAGTGAAATTTTCAAAAACCACTTCAATAACATTGCTGAAAAGTATTTGCAAACAACTTTAGATTTTCTTGTACGATACAATAGTATTTGATAGTCAATAACGAATATTTATATCAATCGAAAAAACAAGAAGAAAACTTTTAGAATTGACAAGGAATTTGAAAAAGCGATAAGGAAATACTAATAATGGTATATAATGATCAATTTTTTTCTACTATAATTAACTAAAGTGATTTATACGTGATTGATAAGCTTTACGTGTTAATTATTGTATCGTAATTTGTTTAAATTTACTCACAATATGGCACAAATAATCTACAAATATAGTAAATCTAGTCATCTAGTAGAAAGTTTTGAATTTGTTGCCAACACTATAGTTCAAGGACTAATAACATTTATATAGAAACAAATGGTGAAATTTCTATTCTCAAGTTGGTATTACTGATGAACTAAACGATACTCGTTTGTTTGATCAACAATATAACCTCAAATTTTTGTATTAGAATCTTCAAATGATTTACACAATTTTACAATTAAAAGTAACTGATAATAATACAGATTAAAATTGTAAGAATACTGTAAGTATTATAATGCCCTATTGATTTACTGTTTTTACAATAATGATTCAAATTAGCTCTAGGTCCAATACAGGCGCTATAACTGATAACATGGGCGATATAATTCTGTTCGATAACACCCCGGAATAGATTCGAAGCGGGTCCTTTAGCGAACAGAGCCACATCTTCGCCCCCGTGCGATTCTTTTTCAACATAAAAAGTGCCGGGATGTCGATATTTTGGATCAATTAACCGATTGATATCACGCCGTACATCCCGCCATGGTCCTAGAATTTCTTGGGTACCATTCAAATAATGATAATTGAAACCAGGACCGTTGGCGTAAGTTAAAGTTAAAGCCGGCCGCATATCTTCATCGATATTGTCGTTACCATAACCGAGGATATCATTACCGCGATTCGCGTAACCATTCATAGTCATAGCGTGCGAATGATCAGCGGTTACAACGATTAGAGTATCACGTCCGGTTTGATTTAGGGCCAATTCGATGGCTTCTTCGAACTGTACCGATTCTTCTAAAGCTAAACGTGCGTAATTATCGTGATGGCCGTGATCTATCCGGCCACCTTCAACCACTAAAACGAACCCTTCGCGATTCTTCTTCAATACTTTCAACCCTTTAGCGAGCATTTGTTTCAAATTTGGTGTACCATTGGGGCCTTGATCGCGCAATAATTCGTATGGTAAATGACCAGCATCGAATAATCCCAATAAATAATCACAATCATCGCCGATTTCATCCAATTGTTGGTTATTTGTAACGAATTTGCCGTTTAATTGGTGATAATCGAGCCATAATTGGGTTAAATTACGATTATCGTCACGTTTACAATCGTCTGTTTCGTTGATTTTATTGTAGCCCAATTGTTGATAACCACCACCCATTATCACGTTGAAATTTCGTCCGGGTTCATTTTCGATTAATTGCCGGGCGATATCTTTGAATTCATTTTGTAAATTTGGTGGTATTGAACTATCGCATTCCCAATCGCGATGATTTATTTGTGAATAAGTAGCCGCCGGTGTGGCGTGAGTTATACGAGTTGTTGTAATGATTCCTGTTGATTTGTTCGCTTGTTGGGCCCATGTAATGATCGATTCTAATTTGCTCGTTTCGTAGGTTCGTTTATCGAAAATTGTCCGATTCGATTTCGCATCCAAGCCCAATACTTTGAAATTCGTCTTGACGCCTGTTTTGAACAGAATAATCGTCAAATTTCAAGCGATTTTTTTAAACTATTTGGAAATCTTTCAACAAAGTAGACTAAAGAGAGGCTTTTGACTCGTTACAGGGAGTGATGACGTCACAAATTCGCACAATTTGGAAAAGTAAGCTGTGCATCTCAATTCACCTTGACTAGATGTCGACTAGAATTACATAACCTCATAATTCATGAAAAAGGTGATTCCATAGCCTACTATTTAACACTTAACTGAGATGCACAGCTTACTTTTCGAAATATTGCGCCTCACTGATCACTATTACATTTGGCCTAATATAGACAACCAATAATTACTGTACTTGCGTATTCGTGCGTAATAGTTGGTTGCCTATATTACACCGAATCGAAGGGTTGTTTTGCTGAAAGATTATCGCTCTAAATTTATTGATTTTCAAGGGTACCTGTAAAGAGGGCTGTAGCCGTTCCGGCTGAATCAGGTACTTGCATGTCGACATTATAAGTCTATAAAACATCTCCGATCTATTTCTTGTAATTTAACATTAATTAATTTACCTTAACGAGGGCTAAATGGGGGAAATCTTCATAAATTAATCGATAATCTTCACCGCTTTTACCAAATTGCCGTTGTCCCTTATAGACACGTGTCGATGTAATTGTCGATATGCCCATACCATCACCAATAAATACAATCACATTCTTTGCTATTGGTATTTCTGGTTCTTTCTCGATTTCTAAGTTGCGTTTCAGTGTCTTTTCAGCATTGTTATACCAAAAATGCCGATCTAAATTTATAAATTTTGTAATTTATAATTTAAGTAAGCTGTGCATCTCAATCCATTTTGACTAGTAGGCTATGAAATCATATAACCTCTCTATTGCCAAAAAAACTGATTTCATAGCCTACTATTCAACACTAGACTGACACGCATAGCTTACTTTTCGAAATATTGTCCCACTTTAATTATAATAAAAATTAAAATTTACCTTCTAACAATAATTTTTCCGGTGGTGTCGGTTCGAAAGTTTCAAATTCTAATAAATGAAAAATTTTTGGAAAAAATCTTAAATAAGGGATGATCAAGACTAATCTTACGTTGTCCAGTAGGGTTGACTATAACAGCTGTATCGATAGTAGAAATTAATAAAATAATCAATAATAACTTCATTATTGTTATTGTTTTATTAATTAATTCGAATTTTTGATAAAATTATCGACTTGGGGCAGTACAATACTGCTACAAATCGTTCTAACCAGACGGCTTAAATACAATTTTGCAATTATTTAATTTTACGACAGGATTAATTATTAAAATAAAGATAGTTACAAATTATATTTGGGGAAAAAATTTTGATTACCATCGTATTAGTGATTAATAAATTAATATTAGAACAGGGGGGTATTTGGGAATTTTCAGGGTGTACATAAAATTTACAAAAAAAAGGAGCCAATTTGGTTGTTTTAAATTGAAAAGAACACCCGAATTCTAGGATGCCCATCGACTGTTTGTTTATCCTACAATCGACTAGTCTGAACCGAGCTTAATTTGTCACAAATGTAACATCTGACAAAATCATGACTAGATTTATTTGTTCTAAATAACAGTGGCGGTTCATGATTCACGCCAACTAATCAATAGAAGAAAGAACAAGAGGAAAGATAGAATTTATAACTAAAGCGAAGTGTTTCTTTCCCGCTTTGCAATATTTCGAAAAGTAAGCTATACATCTCAGTCTAGAATTGAATAGTAGGCTAACCGAGGTTTCATAGCCTACTAATCAAAATGGATTGAGACGCACAGCTTACTTTGCCAAATAGTGCAAATTTGTGACGTCATCACCCCCTATTGGTGAGTTTAATTACAACTAAAGTGAGGCGTTTCATTCCCGCCACGTTATATTTCGAAAAGTAATCTGGGCATCTCAATTAACTATTGACTAGTAGGCTATGAAATCAATTGTTTCAGCAATAAGGACCTCATAAGCTCGTGAATTACAAGGTTATGTGATTTCATAGCCTACTAGTCAATAGTTAATTGAGATGCACGGCTTACTTTTCGAAATAGTGCAAAATTGTGACGTCATCACACCCTATAGGGGGGGGGATCAAACGCCTCTAATTATAACATAAAAGAATAGAAATTAATCACGAGTCGCCCCTGTTTTCCATTTCTCATAATTGATACGAATTATATTCAAATATTGTGCAATACTTTGAAAGTGAGGAAACAAGACTATTAACAAACGCTTATCAGTCAATTAACAATAAAATCCTAGTATTGTATTTCCTAATTTTTTTTTATCGCAAATTAATCTTCTTTTTTTTATGAATTGAAAACAATAAAGATAACGTTAATTATACAATAATTAGAAAAAATGCCGGAAAAAGAAACGAGGTTCCACCGAGATTTGAACTCGGATCGCTGGATTCAAAGTCCAGAGTGCTAACCATTACACCATGGAACCTTACGTTTGTTTTCTCTACGTTTTATTTAAATCTAAAAATAATTTTGTATAATGCTTTTTTATGAAATTATACTTATTATCAATGTTTTTACAACAGTAAATAATGGAAAATACACAATAAATTGTTATTAATTATCGGAGACTAATATAGACATTGAATTTAGTCCTATTTTTTGGTTGATTAAAACGCCATCTCTTATCGATATTGTGAATCTAATTTGAGCAATAATGGATAAATAGATAAAGGTCAAAATTTGTTTTAATTATTACAAAATTTATTTGAAACTCATTGATAAGAGTCCCATTTCATTAATTATAGATTCAATTGTAGGACAGCATTTTTTTGCGGCCTAGCAACAGGTAATTACGCTTTTATCACGATAATCTCTTAAGTCCACTTTAACTTTTCTTTTAGATTTACTGTTATCAGTATCATCATTAAATTGACCTTGCCGGAATCGTTTTATTGTTGTTTTTATTTAAATCAATTCAGTCGTTTAGAAGATGTGCGATAGAATCCAGGCGATTTTACGTAAAACTGACGCTGTTTGTTTCGATGTTGATTCAACTGTAATTCAAGAGGAAGGTATCGATGAATTGGCGAAATTCTGTAATAAAGGCGATGAAGTTGCCAATTTGTATGTAACAATAAACCAATCAAATTCGCTATAATATACTAATTTTTACGTTAAAATAGGACGAATAAAGCAATGAGTGGCAGTATGACATTCCAAGAATCGTTGAAATTGCGCCTGGATATTATACAACCAACATTACAACAAATCAAAGAATTTATTAAAATTAAACCACCAACACTAACACCAGGAATTAAGTAATCCCCAATCGATTATTTTGATTAATTAACATCGTTTTAATTGTAGGAAATTAGTGACAACTCTACAACATCGCAATATTCCCATTTATTTAATATCAGGTGGTTTTAAAGCGATCATAGCCCCAATTGCTGTCCAATTGAATATTCCCTATGAGAATATTTATGGTAATCGTTTGAAATTCTATTATAATGGTGATTATGCTGGTTTTGATGAGACAGAACCGACGTCGAAAAGTGGTGGTAAAGCTGTTGTTATCGATATGTTGAAAAAACGTTGTAATTATAAGAATTTGGTTTTAATCGGTGATGGGGCTACCGATCTAGAAGCTTGTCCACCGGCTGACGGTTTCATTGGTAATCAATCGATTTGTTATCTTCAAAAATTTTTTAAAATAATTTCTTTAAGGCTATGGCGGTAATGTGATACGGCCGCAAGTTAAAGCCAAAGCCGAATGGTTTGTTACCGATTTTAATGAAATTATCGACGTTCTGGATCACTAAATTTACTCAAATTAACGATTAAATTGTATAAATCGATTGTTATAACTATATTCAAATTATAGATGTATATTGTGTTGCCTAAGTAGGTGTACTTATGTTGCCTAAATGCGCCAATTTCGGTTACTCCGGGATTAAAATTGAGAATTATTCTGCTATATTTTATAAACACTATATTCTATAAACTAATCGAAATAGTTGGATTATTTTATTAGAATTGAATTGGAAATTCGGTAAATTCACTGCAAGTTGAGCGATTTGGCAACGGTGCTTTTTTCGGCCCAATTTGACAGTAGTTCGCGCAATTGACGGTAGATTCGAACTACTGGCGATCTGTCAAATATTTTTGACAATTGAGATTTTGGCAAAACATTAAATTTCCAATCGATTTTCTCTAATAAAATCGATTTTAATAGTAAATAACACGAGAATTAACCGGATTGTGGAAATTTTGAAATAAAATTGTTTATTTGTGTGTGTGCGTGTGGATTCGATTCGATTGCATTGATGAATGTCAAGATGGAGTTGGAAAGTTGGACGAATTTCGCGAGAATTGATTTAATCGAAATAGTCGATTGATTTTGGTTTGGAATATTTGTAGATTTGGGGATTCGCAATGATTGAGGAACGCCAAATGGGCTCGCAGACGTTGGAGATTTTACGACAAGGCGTATGGGCTTCATTGACTGGTGGATGGTTCTATGATCCCCATCAGGATGTTTTCTCCAATACATTCCATTTATATATTTGGTTATTTCTATTGTGTACACCATTTACAATCTATGTGGTAGATAATTATCGAATAATCTGATAATTAATTAATTATTGTCGATTTTCTAGTATTTCCCACCGACTCGATACATATGGTCGTTTTATTGTTTATCGATAGCAATCGTATTGACTGTTATTAAATTAATAAATTACACATTACATCATATGTACGATACTTCAGAGTGTATCCGTGAAGAAATCGAAGACAATTGGCAGGAAACAAAACGGTTGATATCTCTAATAAATTTCGGTTATAATTGTTAAATTTAATTAATTTTAGAGAGGATGAAGGTATCGAATTGCAAGATCTATCGAATAAAAACCTAGAAAATGCATCCGTACCGGGTACAAATTCCTATCTAACTAACGATAATTGTGTATTACCCAGTACTGATGCTGATAGTTTCGAATCAACCGAATTTCAACAGAATGATAATAAAACTACAAATCAACCGATTAGTACAATTGGTAATTAAATTTGGTAAAGTAAGCTGTGCGTCTCAATCCACTTTGATTAGTAGGCTATGAAATCACATAACCTCGATTATGTCAAAACAACTGATTTCATAGCCTACTAGTCAACACTTAATTGAAATGCACAGCTAACTTTTCGAATTATTTTAAATCGAATTAAATTATAGATTTAAAAGCGGAAGTACATCGTAAGAATTCATCAGAGAGTAGTGATGATACCCAAACAACACCATCTCAAGATTTATTGAAAAAAACGAATAATCACGAATTGAATCAACGTATAAAACATCAACGTTCGAAAACTGATGGTTCGGTCTTTTTAAAATCGACAAAATTGACGAAAAATGACGAAATTAATAGTGAAGAATTAAATAATAATAATAATAGTAATAATACTAATAATAATGGTAATAGTAGACGGCATTCATCTACGAATAATTTCCAAAATAATTTACATTTTTTACAACCAACCGGTTCGTTAGAATTGAGTTATATTGATAAGAATTTAAATCAACCATTGATTAGTGATAATTATTATTTTAATAATAATAATAATAAGAATACGAATAATAATGGTACAGTACGTAGGATACGTTCAACTGTTTTAGAAACATGTTATCAATCATCGCCAACTTCAACATTAACAACAATACATCCGAATAGTTTAGAAGTGATTGGTTGTAAGAATACAATGAAAAATCCATTACCACCACCTAGTACGAATTTAATTCGTAATCAACATTTAAATTTATGTTCATCGTATTATGATTCGGAAATTGTTTATCCAATTGCTGAACAATCTGATGAACATCAAACTAGTCATAGTCAAGATACTGATTTAGATACACCGATACATGTATCCGATTCTGATTTAGATGAACATAAACAAAATTCACCATTATTTTATATTACAGTTAAAACAATAAATAATGTGCCTTATCATAATAATAATAATAATAAAAATAATGGTAATAATGATAAACAACAATCGAATGATATAGATGAAGAAATTAGTGCATCATCAAAAGATGCACTAATTGATCAATCAACAAATACAACATCTAGTGCAACACCGGAAATGCAAGATGCACGTACTGATTGTTATATTAGTGATAATGATATTAATGATAATCGAAAATTGAATCATATTATTGGTGATGATGATATTATAATTGATAAAAATCAAGATAATTGTAATAATAAAATTATAACAAATAGAAAGAATAGAAAACGTAAACGTATTATTGTAACATCGAAGAATGTCGATGATATTGATAATTTTTCAAGTTTAATTAATTTAGATTTGGATTGGTTATTTGATGATAATAATCATAATAATAATAATAATGGCAATAATCAACAACATCAAAATCACAGGAAAGGTATGTCGGTCATTAGAATTTTTTAATTGAATTTAATTCGTTTTTATTTTTTGTTGTTATTCTTACAAATCAACATTTTAGTATACAGAGTGAGCCAATCTTTAGAAAATATTTTCGTTGTAGTGTTTTATTAAAAAATTCATATCTCTGGTAATATTGTTGCTAGACAAATCAAATTTAATCATTAGATAGTTTAAATTGTGTACTTTACGTTAGATTTTATAGAATTGAATTATCTTCTAGCATTTGGCTGTAATTAATTTGTTTTTCAGTCAATTTTCAAAGCGCAATAACTTCCTTATTTTAAATCGGATGGTATATTTTTTTACACGGTTGGATAGAGAAAAAAATCTGCATCGAATCATATTACCATTCCTTATATTTATTCCTGATAATTTTTCAATTATTCAAGATTTTTGATTTCTAATAATTTACCTCCTGAAACAAAATACTAAAACATAGTAGACTTGGTGGAACAATCTTCTGTCACAATTAATATCGAAATGA
>JACDRP010001147.1:0-12792 GCA_013841185.1 Hycleus phaleratus | reverse complement strand
CCCGATTATTTTTTGGATCGAGTGTTTTTTGATTTATAACTTTTGTTTGTTGCCGCAATACATTTGAATATCGCCGAATTTATTCAACATTTTAGCATTTCCTGTTCCTCCTCCATCTGTTCATTTATTTTATTATCAAATAGGTCTAAATTCTAATTCATTTCTAATTTTAATCAAATAATTCATTAATCAATCAATTAATTCAATAGAAAATAGAAGAAAAAATAAAACCTGACCATTCCAATATCTTTATTGTTAATATCCACTTAATTTGCAAAAATAATAGTAATAATAATAGTAATAATGATTATAAAAACAACAATAACAATGATAATAATGTACGTAAACAAAAAAAATTATGAAAATTGACGTCATTTTCTCGTTTTAAATAGCGGAGTATCATACGTAATGATGTTGTTCTATTATTTAATCGTCTTTTTTTAAATTAATTTCAATTTTTTTCTTGTTTTTTTTTGTCTTTTCGTGGATTTGATTTGATTTGATTCAATTTAAGGTTAGAATTTTGTAAATGGAATTTTCGAAAGACGGAAGTTGAAACGATGACGATAATGGCGGAACATTGTTTGGAATCATGCGTGATAACGGTACAATATTTAGATTAAGGAAGTGATAATATGCGACATATATTCTAACACACTCAAAAATAAATAAATAAAACAGGACAATTTACATATACAGTACAACTTCCTGATTATACACAAACACTTTCTTTCTATGTATTTGTTTCACATACAGAGGTTTCACTGTATTAATTATCACTCCATACAGAATGATTCATGAATATGGTAGTATAAAATTGTGAATATTGACGACTATTTAAGGGATATTTTTGAGATTGTAGCGACCCCAATTGTCTAGAATATTTAGGTTATGCTCAAATATTGAACATTTTTGAAATTAAATAAAGTAATTTTTATCGAAATTTGTTTGATTTCTTTTTTTCAGTATTTGCACCCAAAATGAATCTAGTAGCTGGTGTTGAACGGCGCCATTTGCAAGAAATTTTATTCAATTGTTTGTTTTTGTTTCGATTTCGATTGTTTTTAGTAAAATAATTGAAATTTCTTTTGTTCTCGTCTATAATTTGATTGAAATTGATTATTTTTAGCCAATTTTTAAACTGCAAATAAAAAAAAAATTAAGTGAATTTGGAATGAAAGTAGCCATGTTGAAACAGTGTAATTTTCTTACAAAATTTGTAAATTTATTTTTCAGAAGATGCTTTTAAATGAATCGAGTAGATCGTGTGGAACACCGCCATTTGCATAACATTTTATTCCATTGTCTATCTTTTGTTTTTCAGGAGCGTCTACCTACAATTTTTAGAAGCGTTTCGCTTCTTTTCACAAAACTGTTTCCTTTTATTACTGTTTATAATTTGGCTGAAATTAATTATTTTCAGCAAATTTTGAATCGGCAAATCTTCAAATTTATTTTCAAAGTTCTAAAATTTCTAATTTCTATATTTAAACCAATGTAATTTTTATAGAAACTTATCATTTAAATAAAATTCAGCTGAAATTCGTTATTTTCAGTAAATATCAACTTTCTAAAATCTACTGCTAAATTAATCTTGTAGCTTGTGTTAAATAACGCCATTTTGTATAAAATACTATTCAATTGGCTACGTGTCCTTTTCACTAGCATCTGTTTATTGCACAATTTTTTGCGAAATTTTGATTATTTTTAGAAAATAATTTAAATTTCTTTTGTTATCGTCTATAATTTTATTTCAATTAAAGTATGGAAGGTTACATTCAATTTTCAAAAATTTCGAATTCAAATTTCGAAATTTGTAAATTGTATTCCTGATTCAGCTGAAACTCGTTATTACTTTCAGTTGATGTATTTTTTAGAATCTGTTACTCCAAGAATCTAGTAGCTTGCTAAACGACGCCATTTGCCGGAATTTTTTCTCAATTGTTTTCTTTTTTATAAGAGTCTTTTTGAATTTTCAGTGGAATTTCAATTGTTTCTAGTGAAATAATCCAAATATCTTTTGTTGTCGTCTATAATTTGGCTAAAATTGATTATTTTCCGCTGATTTTCAGACTGAAATTTAGAAATTTCAGTTCAACTAAACTAGAAAGAATTACATTCAAAGTTTCAAAAATTTAAAATTCAGAGATTTGAAACAATCTATTTTTATAAATTTTTATCAAAATTCATAAATTTTATATTAAATTCAACTGAAATTTATCATTATTTTCAGTAAATACTGATTTTTCAGATTATGCTAGAAAATTAATCCAGTAGCCTGTGTTAAACGACGCCATTTGCATAAAATTCTATTCAATTGTCTATGCGATTTTTTCACACGCACCTACCGACAGTTTTTGGAGGAATTTAAACTTTTCTAGTCCCCAGTTGAACAGTTTATATCTCAAAATAACATTCTACAGTAGTTCAGTTGAATTTTGCTTGTTATCCTCCTTAATTTAGCTGTTTTCAGTCGGTTTTCTAGATACGAATATTTAAATTTTATTCCAATTAAACAACAAAAAAATTGCATTCAAACATTCAAAAATTTCCAATTTAAATATTGAGGCTGTAAATTTAACAAAATTTGTAAATTTTGATCCAAATTCACTTTAAATTTCAGTCCANTTCTTCCACTAAATGAATCGAGTAGCTTGGGTTAAATGACACCATTTACCTACATAAAATTCTATTCAATTGTCTAGATATTTTTTCACAATTAAATTAAATAATTAATTTTGATTAATTATTTCATTTGTTAAACAGATGTAAATGTAAAAAGTCGCCTATGAGTTTTGTTTTGTTTTAATTAAAGATGGCGTCTTTCGGCATAGACAACTGGATTAAATTTTAATCAATTATTTCATTTGTAGCACACGCAAATTTACATAAAAGTAAAAAGTCGGCTATGAATTTTTGTTTATTATAAATGGCGTCTCTTGGCACAGGCTACATGATTCATTCTTAAATAATTAATCGCAGTTGGTTATGCTTTGATTATTTAGTATCGTAGATTGATTCATGTAATCATTTTTTAATATATTTTTCAAGCGTATGAATCAATCTACGATACTACATAATTAAATCGTAGCCAACTATTTGGTGAAATATTGTTGTACGCTCTGTAGAAATCAACTGGTATGTAAATTTGGTGGATGCGCCCTATTTTTCTAAAATGCCTATGAATTAATCTCCGAAATCATCAACAATAAATAAACAAAACCATTCATCATTATGGATTTGTTATTGTTATTTCGTGTTGTTTCTTGTTTTTCTCTTATCGATAATCACGTATATTTAATGAGTGCTTGATCTAATTACAATCTAATTCTTCTATCGATTCTAGAATTCGGCTGAGAGAGAGACAAAGAGAGAGAGAGAATCAGAAGCAACAACAACAATTCGAAAAAAAGAAAGTAGTCCGTTATTCTAGAAACCGAAATTCGGAGTCTTATGCAAGTTATGTCCTAGTTCAATTCCAAGTAATCCCCATCCATATTCTTATCAATTCTCGGGTCTAATCGTTATGTTTCCTTGTTGTTTGTTATCAAATCATTTCCAAATTTCCATAAAAATTAGATTTGTTTATCAATTATCGTAGATTACTTCATATTTTACTCCATTTATGTACGTGTCAAATGTCCGAAGAAAGATAAGACATGATGTATCAAAGACCTAGCCAATTTTGAGATAAATAACCGTAGTACACTCCGTATAACAACAATAGAAGAAGAAATCTACATTAAAAAGGCGCAACTAACTGTAAACTTGAATTTTAAAAGATTAGTCCCAAAAAATATATAAATAAATTAGGGGATATAAAGGTTTGATGAACTGTTCTTGTTCTATTATTTATTAAATAAGAATAACAAAGGTAAAAGGACAATTCAAATAACAAAAACACCAAATATCTATATGTCGCATTTTTATTATCAAAATTTCTTTCTAGAAACATTTGAATATGTTGTGCATTATTTAAAATTCTCCAAGAATTAATAACAACAACAACAAAATAATAAAAAGTAGGCTGTGAGACGAATTTCTATGAAAGAAAGTGCATTAGAATTTTGTAATTTTTATCAAATTTTAAAGAATTAAATCCCAACTTATGCAGGCGGTTGTACTATAAATTAACCCGTAAATTTAATTCATTTGTTTTATTACATTATTAGTACAGAATCAAGTTAATTGACTCATTAATCGAAGTAGGCTATGATTTTGGGAACGTATATCGTAACTTGATACGATTATTACAAGAATTTGCCATTTAATTGAATATTTAAAGTTGATGAATATTTGAAACAACTGAATAAAGTTCAAAGTTGTCTGAAATATCATAATTTGATTATTGTTTATTATCATTATCATTGATAATGAAAGTAAACAATGAAATAAGAACGTAACGCGTAGATCAATACAACATACATATCAAGGGTAATATATTAATTTACTTCACAATTTGTCTATTGATTACGTAATGTCGTAGCTTTATTCAACTATTTCAACAATAAAGTATGAATAAAGTTACGACACTATAATTATTTTTATAGAGCGAAATGCATTAAATTATACAATAGTGTTCTTTAACTTCTTAGAGATTGGTTACTATGACTATTTGATTATTGTCTCTTTTCAATTTTACATACGATGGGATTGTAAAGAGTGAAATAGAAGATTTGTTGAAGGTCGTTTTGGTAACCAATCGCCAAAAATTTAGAGAATACAATGTACGTTCTCATTTCGTTGCCTCTTCTAATTAAATTGATGTCAAAGCAATTGACTATAATTATTTTAAATATCAAAATATTTGTATAAATTATGAACGTATGGCGTACTTTGGTACAATCATTATTAGAATTTGACAGTTATTAGCAATTAAAAATTGAAAATTTCAACAAAAGAAGAAAATTTTGATTATCTTAACTACCAGTTTAAGTAACGACTTATGTTCTCTATATAGAAGATGCTCTAATTGATCTGATCATGAAGTCAATCAAGTTACCGTAGATTACAGATTGAATTTTTAAATCAAGTTGACTGAATTATCGTCTTATATCGACAGTTGGTTATGCTTTCGATTACGTAATGTCGTAGCTTGATACACAATTTTATCATCATAATGAATCATTTCAATGAAAATAAAGGGCGAAATAAGAACGTAACGCGTAAATCAATAGGTACAACATATAATTGACAAATGAAACAATGACATATAGTGTCGTACATTAGTTCATACGTTAGTAAATTTGACATTTACCAAGTATTTTTCAAGTGATCGAATAAAGTTGCGACACAAAATATAGCCAACTGTGATGAGATGAAATATCGTTGAACACTCTGTATATCTCAATTTTATATTTATTTTTATAAAACAAAATGTATCAAACTACGACTTACGCTTTCATCTTTATGTCTACTTCAATTGAATTAATATCAAAACAACTAGACACGCTATTGAAATCAAAGTAAACTAGGATGAATTAATTAATAACGTATAGCGTAACTTAATGCAAGCATTTGTATATAATTTGGATTATTAATCATCTATTTGCAAATCTAAGGCACGACTTACGTTTCAATTAAATTTCTGAGTCAAATTGATGGAACATAACGCGTAGATCAGTACAACTAAATATTGATTGATCTACAATACAACATACGTTTTCAATCCAATGACTATCTGATCTGATGAACTGAAATGAATTGAATTGAATGCAATTTAGGAACGACGTACGTTTCCTATCCAAAGCCCACTATAATTAGAAACGATTTTAATGTTTTATAATGGTGTAAAGCGAATCAAATTGGTTAAATTAACTAAATTTACCTGAATTGATACAATACCATATATGTGTACAAAAAAATTATGTATAGTGTAATTAAGTAACGACATACGTGTCTAATCTAGAGTTTACTATAATTAAAAATACCTTAAGCAGTATTTTACAATTGATTAGAGTCAAGTTGGCAAAATTACCATTTTTTAGAAAAGACATACGAGTGGATACAAATGAAAACGTGTAGCTTTAGTAACGACATATGTTCTCATTCAATGCCTCTCTCCGTTCTGGTCAATTAAAATTATTTTCTTCACTGGAAAAAGTTATTTAAAGCTTACTGTATACTAAATTCAGTCATTTCATGGTGGATTGATAACGGAATAAAAATTCCCAACTTTTACTAATTTAATCCCCTAAGAATCTAGTAACTTTATCTATACTTAGTTGGTATTACAATCAGTTTATCTAGATTATTGGTTGTTTTAAGATTTGGCGCCTTTATATTATAACGAAGTGTTTGGTCTGCTAGGTTATTGGTTATTTTCAAATTTTGCGCGTTTATATTAGAACCAATGGGATTTTTTCTAAACAAACTCTTATATTCGCGGTGAATAAGATCAAGTTGTCTGAATTACATTTTTTACAAGTAACGACATACGTTCTCAATCCAACTTCTATCCAATATGATTAGTTAAGATTATTTTCCTGATTGTAATGAACTGAGTAACGACATACGTTTTTATTAAAAATGCTTGTAATTATGAATATCGAATCAAATTGGCCAAATTATTTGGTGATTTTTGTCGAAAAGGCGGTCGAAAGAACAAAAAATTAAAGAAAACAAAGATAAGTGGAGGCCTCCTTAAACATCCCCATGTCCTCTAACACACGCACATATACACAAACACATAGATACAGGGGGAAAATCGGAATGAATTGTGAGTAAGTAACGACATATGTTCTCAATCCAATGCCTCTCCGATATCAGTTAAAATAAGTTTACTCATCATCCTGAAATGGAAAAAAGTAATACACAATTTACAATAATGTATATAGGATCAAGTTGACTAACTTAGATTTTTTACAAATAAGTAACGACATACGTTCTCAGTCCAATTCTCTGGCCAATATGATCAATTAAGATTATTTTTCTAATTGTAATGAATTGAGTAACAACAAACGTTTCGTTCTAGAGTTTACTATAATTAAAAATGCTAATAATTATGGATATCGAATCAAGGTGGCCGAATAATTAGGTGATTTTTGTCGAAAAGGCGGCCGAGTGAGAAACAAAAAATCAAATAAAAGAAAGATAGATGGAGGCCCCTCTTAAACATCTCCATCTCCTCTAACACACACACACGCACACATGCACAAATAAACATACACATAAATACAGATGGAAGAAAGATTGATTGTTGGAATAAATGAATTTCGATTTATTAAAATGACAATCGGTGATCTGTGAGTATAAAAAGAGATCAACATCAAGAAGGAAATCAGACGACGTCTTCGCTTAACGCCCCATACAACAACACCTAACCACCAAATTGTTGAAGAAACGTTGTTCTCTTGTGCATTTTTTATTAATTGATTAATTAATTAATCAGTGAAAATGGCATCATCATCATCATCATCATCATCATTATCATCATCATCATCTTATTTAACACAATACACTTTAATTCTATTAATTATGGTGATTGTCGCTTGTATTTTAACAATAATCGACCATTATCGTCGACGTTATTCCAATAAAGAAACGCCGAAAATCAATCAAGAAAACGAACAAAATGGAGAAGATTATGGGGTAGAACCACCAACACCAAGAAAATTCCCAATAATCGGCCATTTGCATCTATTATCAGGCTATCAAGTACCATATCAAGCATTCAACGAATTATCGAAGAAATATGGCAACATCTACAAATTACAATTGGGCACAATCAAATGTGTTGTCGTCAATGGCCAGAAGAATATCCGTGAGGCTTTAGTGACGAAAGGCCACCATTTCGATTCCCGGCCGAATTTCGAACGTTACCGCCAATTATTCTGCGGCAATAAAGAGAACTGTAAGTTTGTATAATTGTAGGTTCAATCCCGGTTGAAACTAATTTTTTTTTTTTTTGTATAATTATAGCTTTGGCGTTCTGTGATTGGTCGAATACGCAGAAAATCCGTCGCGATATGTTGAAAACGCACACTTTCCCCCGATCGCACACCAATAAATTCAACGATTTGGAGGATTTGATCAGTGGCGGCGTTTGTGAGATTCTAACGAAAATTAACGAGAATTGTATTGTCGATTTGAAGCCGATTATTTTGCGATCGTGTGCGAACATTTTCCTCAATCATTTCTGTACGAAATCGTTCGATTTCAACGACGAGAAATTCGTCAAAATCGTCGACAATTACGATACGATCTTCTACGAGGTTAACCAAGGCTACGCTGCTGATTTTCTACCGTTTCTACTGCCTTTCCATCGGAAAAATCTGCAATATATCAACAATTTAACGCACGAAATCCGCGAATTTGTTCAGCAAGAAATTATCGGGAATCGTTACGATATCGTGGACGATATCGAAGCGAACGATTACGTTGAAAGTTTGATTAAAGCGACCAAATCGCAAAGCGACGATTTAAGTTGGGATGCAGCTTTGTTCGCTTTGGAAGATATAATCGGCGGCCATTCCGCTGTCGGTAATTTCCTCATTAAACTCTTCGCTTATTTAGCAAAAGAACCGCACATTCAAAATCGCATCCAACAGGAAATCGACCAACGTCTCAACGGTAAACCGCTAACGATATCAGATCGCAACCAACTACCCTACATCGAAGCAACGATCTTCGAAGCGATCCGATTGATCGCATCGCCGATCGTACCGAGAGTCGCCAATCGTAACAGTACAATCAACAACTATCGCATCGAAGAGGGATCGGTGATATTCCTCAACAATTACGATCTGAGCATGTCGGAGGAATTGTGGACGGATCCGATACGATTCCAACCGGAACGTTTCATCAAAGACGACAATACGCTATTTAAACCCGAATATTTCTTACCATTTGGTGGTGGTCGGCGTAGTTGTATGGGCTATAAGTTGGTACAATTGATTAGTTTTGGGATTTTGGGTGGTTTATTGCAGAATTTTACGATTTTGCCGGCCAACGGATCCGATTATTGTGTGCCGGTTGGATCGTTGGCATTGCCCAAAGATACGTTCAAATTCCGATTTGTGCGGCGATAATTTTTGGAACAAAATAATAACGCAAAACAAACGAAAAAATAAAACAACAAAGCCCTAAAGTATTCGTATTTGTAATTAATTTAATGATTGTTGTTTGATTACAAAGAGATTTGGAAAGTTTCATTGATAAAACAGAGGAAACAAACGCATCACGTTCATTATGTATTATTAAATCTAAGTTAACTTGATCCTTTTCTATATTCGTTTAATTTAATTGATAATTAATTACCAAAGATAGTTTAATAAATTAAGAAATTAATTAATTTAAATTGTTGTCTTATTATTACAATTATTATTAAAATAGCGAGATTATTTCCAATTTTACTTTCTTTTTATTTATTTTTAATTAAAATGAAAATTTGTGTAAATAGGTTAACAAAACATCAAGAAAGTCGGTAAAAATTGCTAAATTCCACCGTATTTAAAAGTGAAAGTGGCCTGTATTTAACGTAAAATTCTAATAAATTATTCAAAAATTCACTTTAAATAATCATTTTGTACAATTTATTTGAATTCACCGCCACATTTAAAATTCTTAGCGACATCTACTTGTTCAATTCAAACGATAGAACCGCCATGATTGTTGGGAACTTTTCGAATTTACATTAAGAGAATTCTAGAATTCTTATTGTTAGTTATACTGGCGCAATATAAACAAAGCTACGACATTATGTACCAAAAGCATGGCCAACTGTAAGGTAAATTACTCTAGTATATAAACAGTTGGCTGTGCTTTGATTGAATTTACTAAAATATGGCCAACTGCGAGATAAATTATGGTATTTCACGTTAGAGTTGGCTGTGCCTTAGTAATCTAGTATCGTAGATTGGTTCGTACTTCAACTAATTTGACGTTTGTTAATTTTTTTTCAATTGTCCGAACCAATCCACGATGCTACATAATGACAAACACAGCTAATTCTGTAGTGAAATATCATTCAATACTCTGTGAACGCTCCATATTTATTTTCATCCAACAAAATGTTTTAATTTACGATTTACGTTCTCTATCCAAAGCATCTAATTTGAGGTAAATTAAATTGTTGGAGATTATTGACTAAATTTCTGAGCCAAGTTGACCGAATTACCATAACACGAGTATAGTCGAATACAATCCGTCTAATTCTCATACTGACAGGAGGTTATGTTTTTGGTTATGGAATGTCGTAGCTTGCTTCAACTAGACATATGTCAAATTTAGTAGAATAAGAACCAATCTACGACATTACGTAATCAAAGGCGGAAATTGCCGTGATATATTTGAATCATGACAACGATTCTTTTCAGTTAAAATAAACAGCCAAAATAGGACGTAACGCGTAGATTAATACAACATTTTATAACGTTTTCTACTCTCGTTGATCGTGATTCGGCGAGGAATGGGTGAGTTCGAATGTTCGAAGATAACTGGTCAAGGGCGCCATCACGATTTACAAAAACAAATAATAGAGAAGGAGTCCAAAATCGTGGAATGAACTCTATCTCAACAATCGAATTAAAAAATAAAACAATTCAATTAAAAAAATTAAATACTTAATTATCAATTGGTCTTACACATAGACTGATGAGTCCAGGAAATAGCGCTACTCGGAAAAAATGTTAGAATTTATAATTCAAAAAAATTTAATAAATATTCGAATAGTCTTTTAGTACAAGAGAAAGTGCCGAACTTTCAAGATAAACGAACGCAAGGCCGCATTCTTAAGATAACCATAACGAACGGTCAATTTACAAAGGTAGCAATTGAAGATTGCTATCAATAATAGATAATGATTTTTCTAGGGTTATTTTAATAAAAAATGAAGAAAAAATATAATAAAATGGGGTGGAAGTACCCACAGTAGATATTAATTTAACTCTCGTAATTAACGTTAGTTAGTTAAATAAATAAACTGAAGGAAACTTATCGTGTTGTTGTCCTACAGGAACTCGATCAGTGTCCCTTGGTTGTAACCGTTTTGAGACAGCGCCGAAAGGTAGTCGCAGCGTTCTTTCCACGATTACGAAGATCGAAAATTCCGGGCGGAATTCAGAGATGTTGTCGATAAACAGTTCCGGGATCGCGTGCTCTCAAAATCTCGACTCTTTCCAGAGACTCTAAACTCCCCGAAACTCCCCTAAATAAAATATTACCTTTACTTTTCTGCGGCGTATAACGGTACATACATTTTAAATCGAAAATAAACGGAAAATTCAGAAATTATTTTTCTGGGATAAACGGTAATGTCGCCATTGGCAAACGAAATCGTTCTCTAGAGACCGGTAGGAGATTAAAACCGTCGCACATGTTTCAAAAAGTACCTCCATGTTCATAGATAATCTTTAAATTCGTTGTTTATAGAGTTGATATTGGCATCAATCTTTAATTGAACGAATTTGACTAACCGAGTACCGGAAGAGGCTAATATAGAAAACTGTAAGCCCAACTATTAATAGTTTAAGTTAGAAAAAGAAACAAACAACGCGGAACTGAGCAGTTGAAAGAGAAGGCACATTTGAAATTCTTGATGGAAATCGATAAGAGAGATCGGTACTACAGTACCAATAACCAAAACAGACACAAAAAGAAAGAGAAAGGTGATCTTCAGTTTTGAGAATGCAGAGCCCAAGAGGGAAGGAAGCGAAAAATGCTCCATTGAGCGGGGTTACATCTCGAACGCTGCAGGCCTGACTGCTGAGAAAGAGGGAAGAAGAAACATATAAGGAAAAGTAAACAAAAGGGCAAATACATTGCAGCAGAGACAGAGTGAGGGTTGTTAAAACACACCCCCAAGGGTGCTGAAATCGTCACTTATCAAAATCAAGGATCGTTTGGTCTTTTCTGCAACCGATAATATTAACTAAATAATAAAAATTTAGATTCAAACCCCCAAAATAGGGTTACAAAGAAATGACATTCGTGTAGATTAAGAAACAGTTGTAGCTCAATTATGCCAAAATGTCTGAAATTTACCAATCCCTTAACTAAAGAAAAAAATTACACAATTAGTGCATACGGTAACGGTACGGTAGAGTCAAGAAGCGCAAGGTACCAGGTAACAGGTACTCCAGCCCTTATCAGATAAAAAAAGGAATCAATCAAACAAAATCCGTTAGTTTAGTGCATAATAACAGTCGATAAAAAGACTCTGAATATGTCATAGTTGTAACAAATTAATTGTTACAATTTACAAATATTCTACTGATACATTGTTATACATACAGATATTTCATTTTAAATTTGGCTGTGTTTTAGTTACGTAATGTCGTAGATTGGTTCATATCACATTAAATTTGTCATTTGTTGTTAATAGTTATCAAGTATCCGAACTAAGCTGCAACATTATGTAATAACAAGCACAGCCAATTTTGAAGTGAAATATTTGTTAAATACCCTGTAGAGATCAGTTTTATATTCATTTTTATACAATAAAATACATTAAACTATGACCTACGTTCTCATTTCAATGTCTATTCTAATCGAATTAATACCAAAACAATTATTTTTAACTTCAAACTATACTAGAACGTATATCATAACTTGATACAATTGTTATTAGAATTTGGCACCTATTAGCAATTGAGAAGTCAATATACAATAGTAATCAAGAGAGCTAGGAAATATTGTCAATTGTTAATCTATTTGTCGATCAAATTCAGGACTTATGTTCCCTTTTTACAGGTCTGTCATGAAGCAAATCAAGAGACAAACTATCAAATTTATGAGTCGATACTTAAGGGGGAGTGTGACAGAGACCAGGTAAGAACAAACGGCGCTAGAAGT
>JACDRP010001146.1:0-12794 GCA_013841185.1 Hycleus phaleratus | reverse complement strand
AATAGACTAAGATTGAGAGCTTCAAAAATTTGAATTTGGACTAGAGAATCCCCCTCAAAAGCAGCTAAATCATAAAAATTCGGATTTTTATGATTCTCCAACAAAATTCATTGAACAGAAATTACTTTTCATTTGAAAATTTGCTTCTAAAAATTGACTATTCTCAAAAAACTGACAATTTAGAACCTGAATTTAGTATCCCAAAATTTGCAATTAAACTGGGAAACACTCCCAAAAAACGATTCGGTTGACAATTGAAGATTTAGCATAAAAATTACTTTACAATGAAAATTGACCCATTTTTAACGACCATCGAAGAAAATTCGTTCATAACTTGACTTTCAACTCGAAAATCTTCACATAAATGCGATTAAAACCTAATTCAATACAATCAATCGACTTTTGAGTCAAGTTAAAGTAGATGGAGTATAAAATTGATATTTTACAATTATAAAAATAAATATGAAATTCTTCCAACACTATTTTATAGATACTTTGTTTTGAGGTAATAAAAATGTACTACAATCTCTCCTCTTTACTATACAGTTTAGTAAATATTGTTATACATATAACATGTCCAATATAGCCGAACATACATATACACATCGTATATTTGTGTAATTTAATAACTCGTAAATGATTGCTTTATTTTTAGGGAATGAAAGTCGTAAATTTAATTAACATCACCCTATTATTATTGTATAACACACAAATACAAAAATATCATTCTAGCATTAATTCATGTCCAATAGGTATCCATACAATAAATTCTGTTGAAATTTGAAGATTTTATCAATGAAAATTGCACAGAATTAGAAACATGGAAAATTTACACTTTCCGTTGGCACACTTAAAAATCTTTATATATAAATTATAAAGACCGATATCGATATATTTTCGAATAATCAGGTCAAGTCTAGAATATTGCTTGGCTAATTTTCAAATTAACATGAAATATTGGAGATTTTGTAATTTTTTTTTCAAGTTAAATCAAAATATTGTAACGTTTGATTCGTTTCTTCATTTGCCTAAAACATAAAGTCGTATTTGTAATAAAATATAGACCGGGAAGAATAGACTAGATGATAAAAATAAAAGCTCTTTAAAAATTTATGAGATTTTTAAATTTATGTTTAGAAATTCTGTCAAAGACAAATTTTATCAAATTTATCAAATTTAAATAATTCCAACTAGACGCTTTTGTTCTGTATCTATTTTAGCGAAAAGGGGCAATATTCACACGAAATTGAGAGATTTTTAAACTAACAGAAATTAATATGAAGAAAGCTGGAAGTGTGTACGATTGCCAAAACAACTCAAATATCAAAATAAGAAAATAATTCATCTCGGTTTCGTTCGCTTTATATCGCCCAATTTCAACTCCCAGAAAACTGTTTCTATTTCATTTAGTTGTAGGTGAATCGGGCACATAAACTAAAACTTGATTTGACTTTTATTTGTGTCAAACAATGATTGTACGAGAGAAAAGTGCTGGTGAATCAGAAATTCCTATCATTTAGATCGAATCGTGAATTACGATCGAAAAATCTTGTAAGATTATTAGGATTTGTCGAAAAACACATTTTAGTTGAAACATAAATATAATCTGCCGCTAGCTACGACTACTATTGCTACTATTACTAACTGTAGTAGTCGTCACATTTCAAGATATATAATATCGTGTAGAGCAGCTTTACAGACTCATTAAAACAATAAAACCATTCCACAGTCACCTCATCTGAAACCGCCGCCGGTTATGGCGACAACACTGGTGGTTATAAGAGTTGAATTTGGTATGAGTTTGGTGGTTGGAAACGACGCCACGTGCATTTCTTCTTCTATAATTCCACCCCTAACTCCACTAAAACACCCAACTGTGGGCGCTAAAAACAGCCACCACAATAGGTAGTTTTAAGGTAACAATGGCCCTTTATAAAATCCTCCCTCGGTTCCTTTTAGAGCATAGGGGAGAAAACATTTTGGTTTTTTTTGGCAACTGAGGTGTTAGCTATATTTAATAATTATATTTTATCTACACTAAGCGCGATTTATTTCGATTTAAAAGTGGTGTTGATCGTCAAGTTTTCTAGTGTACAAAAACAGTTCAAAGTGAGAGACAATTCGCAACTTTTCTAAAGGAAATAAGTAGAGAAAAAAGACAGAAACTGTCTATATAAAGAACATTGTGAAACTATAAAACTCTTTGCCTAAAATTAGTCCGGGTGCTGGCTCCTTACAAAGAAGACAAATTGTTCCCGGAATTTTATCCTTTTGTTGTTGTTATATATGAGGGGGCTGTGTTTAAAAAAAAAAACGAAAAACTGGTATGCGCTCACAATTCTTTTATTTCGTTCTGTTCTTCGTCTTTCGTTTTTACAATTAGCACGCTTCGCGTTAAGTTAGGTACATTTTTAATTCCTCAATTCAAGCCATTATAAACACAACATTAATTATCAATTTTTGTTGGCAGTTCAAGAGAGTCTAGAGGCGCCATTGTTTCGATGCGGCATTTTTAATTGAGATTATTGCACACCATCTTTATTCAAATGAACATTGCTCGTGTTCCTCAACAATCCAACCGGGCCCCCATTAATAATTATTACACTTACACTAACACTAACACTTACAATTGTCTTTCAAATTAGTTATTTGCGTATTACTAATTGTAATTTTAATCGTTCAATTTTAGATGGATGTCGGGCTAATTTTTGGCCTACCTCTATCGAATTCACCACCACCACCACTACTACAACCAAACATCAACCGTTTCTGTCTTGAATACAAAACGGGGTATTTTCATTAAATGTTAGGTGATGAAGCACCGTTGAAATGGTCAGAGTGTGCCGTTATTGCGTTCTGTCGTGTGCACTCGGCCGCGACATTTGCTAACTTAATTTAGGGATGAATGCCTGACTGCAACCAAATACCTCACCTACCCAACAATGGAATTCCTTTAGGGTCGTTTAAAATGCATTCTCATTATTAATATGAAAAATTCATTCTATAAGAAGTATTTTTTCGGTTTAGCCCACTATCGCATTGGATGATTTACTAGCCTTGGTGGACCAGGACTGTACGAGATAAGGACTTGGATCATAGTGGGCTTGACCTGGAACGGCAGAGGTGAAAAAATAATAGCAACATTTTTTTTCGACGGAGAATGAAGGGTAGATAAATATCCCTACCGTAAACATACCATTGGCCTATAGGCGTATTTATCTCTATAATAAATTTTGGTAGATTTTTAAATTTTTATACAACACTTTAATACATTACAGATTAGATAAATTATAGTGTGATTGTATGGAATCAGTAGATTTGATATTGAAAGGGTTGTTGGTTGGTAACTAAGCGACGAAATTTGCATCCAGCTCATTACACAGGTAAATTAAACTGATGCCAGGATCACCTGGGGAGATTCAGCTTCGAGCAATTACTATTTCAGAACAATTACAATGTCGGCTAGGGGTTGAGGGAGAAGGTGCTATTTCGATTGATGTCGAATATAGGGTTTCATTAACAATTATACAACTGTTTGTTTTCATTTGAATGCTTATTATACATATGTACATAGCAATATATAGTTAGTATAGTGTCAACGATAAGACATGAACAAATAATGATCAATTTAAATCTACAAATCTGTCTAGTATAGTAGGTAGATTCGATGATGGACATGTCATCTGGCAAGACAACTCACTATTCATGTAAATACATCATTAAACAATATAATTACATGCAATATTCAGTAAAAACACGCATACCTAAAACCCATAATCCATTAAACTAGACTGACAGACAACGAGTCAGTTGAAACTTCACTATCTCCGAAAATAAACTCCACATTAATCATTGCAAATAATTTCTCAATGTTGTAAAGGTAACGGTAGTTGTTGTAATAATGGCAATTTATAATCCCAACCGACTACTGAAACGTAGAAATGCAATTTGTAATAGCCGCTCTAAAAGACAATTCCACCAACAATCAGTGATTTTATCAAAAATTGAGATCTACAATTATTGTCTGCAATCGATGCACAAATAAAGTAAGTCTAGAAAAGTGAACGATGTTGATCTAGATAAACTAGTTGCAGTAAATCCGAATATCGGAGTCATATGCGCGCGAAAGCGTTGATCAGTTGATAAGAAATCGAGCATTCGAATCTCCTGGGGTTAGTGTTATCAACCAAATAGTCTTAAAATCTGTTGATTTTTAACTATCCTATCTTCTATTTCTAAGAGAAAAACACTAGATAGATAAATTGAAGGCAACTTTATTGAACCACCTTCCTTCAAGGAAAACTATAACAAGTACGATAACCGTAACCGCTATTATATCCTGTGGGAGTAAACGGGCGACCTGGAGCGGTCGTTTTACAGAACAACGGAATAGAACTCGAGTCGAAACAGTGAAGAGATAACTAAGGTGATGCTACCGTTACAGAAATCTCGCAATTGTTGGAAATAATAGTCGTAGGGTTATAAAATGGAGTCGGAGAAAAACTGGTATTTGTGTGTGTGTGTGTGTGAGTTTGGTGATACCATCGATGCGACATGGTTCCATTCGTAAGGGAGAAACAATAATACGACAATCACCTTCTATAGAATCTCTATGGGTTTGCTGATGGACTTCCTGTTCGGAAGTTGGACTAAGATCTATCGCGAAATTGTCATCTAGTAATACAGACAAGAATCTTTAGATTTATTGCTAATAAGGGAATCACCCTTATTGATTATATTATATGATGGACCACACACAAGAAATCCAACTGGAGTTATAAACAAATGGAAACTTTACTGGTCATTGACGATTACAGGACAAAAAAGCCATAAGTTATTGTTCAATACACTAGAGAAACTGTGCCTATTCTCCATGAAACACCCCCAAAACAGGACAATAAATCGCAAAAAAACCAACTCGAAAATCTAAGAATGACATAAAGGCTAATGGCAACAGGAGATTTTTAATGTCAAAGTAGCTTGATCATTAATTCGACATTCGTAATTGGCTTAGGTTTCATCAGTGGAACTGGGAATTGGTTGAGTCTGTCAAAAAATAGAGAAAAACTCTTTAATTGAGTTGGAGTGGTGGCCGTTATCATTAGTAAACGAATTACATTGGGTGCCCGGGCAAATGAGGAAAGAATAACCCTTCTACGTGAAGTTTGCGAAAAGAAAGGGGACGGTTGGGAAGAAATGCGCGAATTTAAAAACGAAAAACAAGAAATCCAACCCGATATTACTTATGCTGAGGCAATTAATTTGTCCGAGGATTAGCCATGCATCAAGCTCTACCTCTCTAGTAAATGTCTGCGGTGACTCTGACTTCTTTTAATTAAGTTTAATTAACGTTACCAACGTCCGACATTGCTAGCGTATTTTATAAGGGGATGTTGAAAATACGAGAGAGATAGATTAAGACGCCGTACTGATCTATGATGATCTTATTACTTTTGGGGGTGGTTTTCACGTCCCCTCTCTCTATTCCTTCCTTCCGAAAGTTAAAGGGTAAGTGGTTTGGATATAAAACCGAACATCTCGTGGCTCGTGCGCCACACTATAACCGGAGATCTAAAAAGTTCACTTTCAACAAATTAAATTGTCATTCTTTCGAAATTGTAGTAACGGTGAGAAGAGGGGTGCTTTTAATTAAAACACCTATCAAACGGGATTATAATCGGCACTCAATTATTATTTGAGGGATGGTTGGTGACACCACCACCGCTACTAACGCTACAATCTCAACTCACTAATCATGCAAACCATGTAATCGTCGGACAACTTGGAAAATTAGTAATTTCCCCTTTTGCCGGTGCATCCACCGAATGTATACATACAGATTGAGTTCTAGCGGCCAATTTTCCTATAGACGACATGCACTTATTTGCATAAATAATTAGAAACGATGCAAATATCTAAGGTTATCATATTAATTATCAAAATGCGAAACTATACTAGTTATACAAGTTGTCCCAATGGAAATTCGACTGGGATTTTTTCCCGAAAATTCAACCCAAATTTATAAGGTAACAGTTATGTGTTGACAGAGATTCCGTTGATTAACCACCGAGCAAATGGATTCGTAAGGGTTAATTCCACTTTCGCTTAATTCGAGAAGCGTTTGTGAATTTTAAACAATATTCTCGTTGTCAATATTATCATTCCAGAGTGGTTATCTCTTCAATTATGAATATATTATAAAGAGAGAGTCGAGTATATAAAACATATGTGTTAGTGTACGTATAATATCATCAGAATCTGATGTTCTTGCAGGCAATGCTTGTTTACCCTAGTCGCGAGTACGCATCAATTCCCGAAACGAAATTGAATCAGCCCCGTACGCGCATTTAATTGTAATACCCACCTCTATTAAAGCTTTCAATTTCAACAGAATGTTTATCTTTTGCACTCGCTCAAATATATCCGGTGTAATTCGAGATTATTGTATGCTTTTATTTGCTTTGCAACTTTATGTTTAGAAGTGGATGACGCGAATCGTAGAGAGAAGGCGGACGGTTGAATTTACTTTAAAACAGATAGAATTCTTTTATAATCCCCAATATAAACCGGAATCTTTGAATTTCAATAATGAAATTATCGCGCCTAGAATGGGCGGCTGAATCCACGAACCTGACCACAACACCACCACACTATTAAACTTGATGGCTATCATCTATAGGACCGAACCCATTCTCTCTAGTCGCACCAATAAAAACCTCCAAGCTCGATTTGCATACCGTTTTCCCGGCAATGTCTCCACACGAAAACACGAAAAAGGTGTTACTCGGCGGCCAAAGTGAGAGACGGCGACAGTACAATCTCATTGAAAGATCCACAGTGGAAATTAATGAACTCCTGTCCACGTAGGAAACGAAATAATCCACTTTTCCAGCAATTTGCTCTACCTTATAATAACCCATCAAGCTGGAATTTATCGAATTTGTCGATCCAGAAATTCTACAATATTCGCCCCCAATTTAAACGAAATCTTGATTGGCTTGTTTACCACATCTTTTATTGTAATAACACGCAAAATGGGAACGAAACACGATCGAAATTAAACAATAAAACAATTGTAGAATTCTCGAATTTGTAGTTTTCGTTTTTTCCGGGTTACAACTATACGGAGGATAAACGAGAATATTTTAATTTATTCGTACCGTGTTTAGTCAAGCAAAAAGTCGGAAAGACAACGGAACAATGGTCGAAAAGATAAATTTTTAAACTGTAGTCGTTACTATGCAGATTATAGGTGTATTTGCATATTAAATATTGTGCGTTATTTCCAACAAACTATAATTTTTATTAATAGTTCCGCTATCAAACAAATCTTAAACAAATCCGAAAATTACGCACGAATCCTTGGAAAACGATATTTCATCTCGCCTAATTAGAACGTATATGGTAGAGTGTAACAATAGACTTTTTAATTTGCTTGATTTATAAATACGAGTCAAATTTAAAATTAATTAAACGTTAACTTACAATAGAGGCGTTTATTTGGGAATTGAAGAATCGGATCGGAACACTCACCTGGAACAGACAAATTTCGATTCAAAATACAACTCGAATTATTCAAACATTATGGTAATTGTAAGGAATGGATTATTTAGGTTGTAAGGTGGTTGAAATTATTGCTACTTGAAAATCCCGACCCTTGTTATCCTTTTAACACACGGTAAGGTCAATTCTATTATTGTTACCCTATTTATTTTGTTTTTAAAAAAAGAAATGATCTAAACAGGATTAGTTTGAGTTGTTTACAACCGGGATATGTTCCATAAACATAGAACAATATAATTCTCCACCTGTTTTGTTTTTATTTTACAAGATGCGGTTATAAATCTGGCTGCAAGACACGAGTCCTTGGTAAAGATAAATGTGTGGGCATTGTATTGATTCCACCCGCTTAAATGTCGATTTTTCTTGTAAAATTAATTATTACCGTTCGAAATTATAACGCATAAAATTGATGAGGGATAGACTGTCTATTCTATAGGTGGAAACTTGATGAAACTGACTTGCGGTCGTCCGTATCACGGTTTTGAAAGTCCAAAATCCCGGACTTTCCTAGATAATGATTTCTCCACGTTCCAGACAATTAACAAGGGTTGGAAAAGGGATTCAATTGTACATAGTGACTTAACAGGTGTGGGGGTTGGTTTGTGCTAGTGGTGGATAAGGATAGAATGGATTAAATTAAACATGTCGTCAATGTGGATGGGGTAGAAGGATATTATAATAGATACGAATCAAGCTAACCGACAAAAGAATATTATAATTGAATTTTGTTAAAGGGTATACGATCCGATCGATTTAGTTGTATTTCTATCATCTATAATAAATATCGAATTTTTTGCGGGAGAGTCAACAGAAAAGTGCTTATCTTGTTATACTTTCAAAAGCAATAAATTGAATTATAATCGGAGATAGAAGTTTTGCCTATTTAATAAAAATTCCCTGATACGATTAAAATACGAGATGATTTAATAAGTGGGTTTTTCGTAAAATTTCAGTTGAAACAAATAAATTTAAACTTTCCCTTTGTGCGCCTTTAGAAAATCTATTCGGGGAATATACGCTGGAAACAGTCTTGAAACTAGTTATACACATTTACAAATGAATAAACTTTATTTAACCATCCTCTTCAGCCAACAATGTAGCTTATTTTCTCCCGGTAGTCTAAGATTCACTCCGAGTCAAAGCATTTATAATGCAAATGTTTCTTATTATCTTTGTTGAGAAATTCCGGAACAACAACATTCTCTTATGTATTTCAGATAACCGAACCGGCAATCTAATCGAATTCTTCGAAAAATCCACCCACTATTATCGATAGAAATAATATAAGTATTTTAAATTTTTAACAATTTTTTGTGACAAGTGGGTGTCGCTATTGTTCGGTAGACTTAATCCGGACCATATTGTGGTGGAGAATCTTGGTTAGAGCCACTTCCACCAGTGCACATTATCATGCAAATTCGACTTATTCTTACATTTGCTTCGTGTTTTCTGTAGACAAGTAACACAGTGTTGCTTTTGCACAAGCTACCGTGCATAATGATGCTTTCGCTATTACTATTCGTTGAGCAACTATTTGGCCCCTGTTTCTTGTACATTGCCTGTTTACTGTTTTATTTATACAGCAGAATTCTCATTAAGCTTTTTGGATTATGGTGCGTAAATATTGTTGAACAACAAATCCATTTGAATTTCAATTAAATACGAATTTATCGATAATAATTTAACCTTTCCCACATTAAAATATCGTAAGTATTGTTTAAAATTTGATTGTATTGTAGGTAAATATCCATTGATTCTTGGTAATCGACAACAATTGATAAATGTACAAATATGCACTTTAATTATTATTGGAATTATTTGAAATAGATAAAATTGAATCAATATTAGTAAAGGTGAATAATTGGATTTTTTATTTCTAACACACAAAGATCCATGGAGGAAATTAAATTTTCTATCGCCAAATCTACATAGAAATCTGCAAAATACAGTCAATATGTAATAACAATTTTCAAGTCTGTTTGTAACGCATTCTCAACTTTATATTGTTCAATTCAATTGCTAACATTCTCTTATTTACAGAAACGATACCCATTACAATTCTATTTTACACTGAATTTTTTATTTTAATAAAAAAATCAACAAATTCTATTCTAAATTGCCGCCTCTAAAAATTGCAAAGTATCCACTAAAAGAGAATTGAATTCCCTTATTTCACTACCAAACTAGAGTGAAAAGGTGTGTAATAAATGCAGTGATTTGGAATTGAATCGTCAATTAGATTCGAATTTAAACAGGTTGTATATGGCGATAGAAGTTGTGAATACCGAATTTTGGCAAATAGACGGAGAAAATCGACGAAATTACCGAAAAAGCCAGATATTAAAGCAAGATAGTGGTGATTCTTATTTTCTAATTCAAAGCACGTTCCTTTAATACTATCACACATCCATATCCAGCCGTGCTTAAATGCTTAAATTTGTCCAACTCTATTGTTACCGTACTAGTTTCTTAAATGCTTTATCAACGATTATTATTTGGAAATCGTTCAATTGATTTATTATCGAGAATTAATCTTGAAAGATTTGCGGAAGTTTGCTCTAATATCGGGATACAGGTGGTCCATTTTAACGAAATATTACTCATAACTTTATACAGTTTTATAGTCGATTGAAGGCAAATTGAATGTCAATTTTATTAAGTTCAACAAAAATACGAAAAAGGTGGTTTATACTTACGATAATTTATAACAACAGTCAGCACGCTCATTTCCAACTAATAATTTCGACTCGAATCCAAATTCTTTTATCCCAACAAATTTGACGCAATTTAACAAGGTAAATAAACGGCGATAATGCCGGAAATTAACATAAATTTGAAATTAAACGTTTTCTAAGATAGAAAATTTCAATAATTTGCGTAAATTTCGATTTTATGACGTTTAATTATTGACTTATACNCGATTTTATGACGTTTAATTATTGACTTATACGATAAACAAATAAAATCAGAGGTCAGTTTCGACTAGAGATAACTAATTTGCTTAAATAAAAGATACGTGCTCAAATTTAATTAGAACTAACGATAAATTGGATAATTTTTAAAATATTCGTAATTTCCAGTTGGTTCAATATAGAGACGGTTGAAATTCAACATCAAGCTTATTTTTATAATTTAAATGAAAACTAGAAGTTTCACTTATTTGAATCAACAAAAGTTTAATTAAGTTACAAATTCATTAACATTAACAAACTTTACCATCATTCCTAAATTACAAAATCTATTCAACGATTTCAACTTTAATATACCCATTCTTTTATTTATTCATTATTTTTGGGTTGATATTTTAATTTCAAGTCCACATTTCACCTGGTCGTAGCAATAAATCCAAAATTATTCGAAATGGAAACACACAGTTGTTACTGTTTGTATTATTGCAATCATTGTTTTATTTATGTTTTATCCGTGTACACTCATGTTTAATTATTGTTTGAATCGCAATCCTCCCAATATGATCGCCGTTTTAAACACTAAACAAATTGATATACCTTCATGTATAAAATAGAGCGGATTATGGCCAAGAATGCGGTTGAATTTGCTAAATTGCGGCTATTTTTCCTGTTTTAATACAATAAAAATGGGGTATTATAGTTGGATTGTGTATATTCGATGTTTTAATAGTAGTAATTGTGTATTTGGTATGATTAAAATTCCTATTTATTGTGTTTATTTCCAATTTATTTCAATCAACATCGAGGTATTGTTGTTGTTATATCAATTTTTTACCCACTCTGGTTTCGATATGCAATTTTATGACTTTTCAAAATCCAAATTGAATACGAACAGGACAAACAGAATTATTACCAATCTCCGTTATTTTGTTTGTTCATTGAAACGCATATTTTTGATCCATAGATAAATAAAAGGTATGTTATAATTCGCACTCTAAAGCGATATTTTATCGTATTATTGAATAGTTGGTGAATTATCGCAACAATATTGAAAATAATTGCAAATTCTGTATTAGTTTTGCGATTTTTTCGAGATTTTTGGATATAATGGAGAGCTGAAGAGGCGGCGCCGTTTCGAGGTGGGCATACCGAACCCGGCGCCGACGTCCATAGCGCGCCTATCCAAAATGTAGGCTATCCATATATTGAGTAGATATTTTCGTTGTCGAATGAAAATTCCTGAATTTCAGATACAACAATAGAAAAGACCTTCACATAGTTGATACGGATCTGAATATGGATAGTGCGCGAAAATCAACCACCCCAAATCTCAACGATTCTCCTTTAAATAAAACAATAAAAGACGAAAAAAATAAAATAAAACAAGAACTCGTTTATTTCCATATGGTTCTACTTAAAATTCACGATCTGTATGATTGCCAAAATTTCCAACAATTTACTTTAGAAAGATCATAATGGCGCCTATATAGATTCTCAATAAATGCAGAAAATAATAAAAAGAAAAACCACCATTATTATACTAAACGGAATTAATAAACATGTCAAAAATTGTATATTTTTATCGTAGTAGAAGTGGTGTATGTGTGGAGGAAGGCGAAAATTTCTAAAAGGAAATAAATGAATGTAAATTTCCAATGTTCCCGGAAGAGGCTCAGTTTTAAATAAATCACGTTCGGGCCCGAACTGAAAACACGTCTATTGATAGAAACTAAAACAACAAAAACTCAATCTATTTTTTTATCGTTTCAATTATCAATAATGAACACATTTCTGGCGATTTTTCGAAAAAATCCCAATTAAACAAATCATCATTACAATATAACGATAAGACAAAACCGTAGCAATTTAGGGAGAAAAAAACTCGAAAACAACTCAACGAACAAATAAACCGAAATGTAACAATCATCCAAAACACTAACCTTCTCGACAATATCGTAACTCATTCAATACTAACACTCTCTTTCTCTACTATATTGTATTGTATACCATCCCCTGGCCGTTTATTCCACTTTATTGAAGTCTGTAGGACAGAAACATTGAATACGTATATTTCGAATCAAGTAATCACAGAATTGGTTCAACAACAGACAGAGATAACACGATAATTTAAGGGATGATTGGAACGAAAAATTTGAAAGGCTGTTTGCGTTTCTTTCCCTTAAAAAACTCAATCGAAATTTCTAATCTCATAACTTCAACAATTTTCGGTAAAATTAAAATGGGTAAATTCTACAACTGAGCCGCTAAATTTGAAATTGTAAGGTTAGAAATTTGATGAAGATTTGTCCAATAGAAATTGAG
>JACDRP010001145.1:0-12838 GCA_013841185.1 Hycleus phaleratus | reverse complement strand
TCAAAGGTGAGGTACGCAAGTAAAATGACTCAAAATGACTTAAACATGCTTCCAACATAATGTTGTTTCATTTTTCTCTATCGCATTCCAGAATAAATCTAAAATACTCCTACCCATTCCAGAATGCAATGGAAAGAAACGAAAAAATCAATGTTAGAAGCATGATCATGTTATTCTAAGTCATTTGACGTGTGTAAACCGTTTTTGAAAATCGTTACTTGGTTAAAAACGGACGTTTTTTGACCGACTTTCAAATGAGCTATGGGCTCTAAATTTTACTAAAATGATCTCTAGAGAAGTTCCTATATATCCTTAAAATATTTTACAAATTGCTCGCCAAATAAAGGCAGTTGCCATAAGAACTCATAGTCCTAGATGAAACATGGTGTAAGCTTTCAAAAAATGTGATATTTAATTTCCTATCTTTAAGAATGTATAAAAAAAACCTTCAAAGTTTTATCATTTTTCTTCACTTCTCAGAAAACTACTAAGAAAAATGGAGGAAAATATTCAAAATACATGCAAACACATACAATTTTTGTATTTGTTAGTATATGGGAATTGATTTTGAGTTTTTGAATTATTTTATTAATTAAATCCCATATTTTGAGTAAAAATGGATTCTTGGTTTTCAAACATACAGTAATGTTGTTATACAGCCTGAAATGCTCTTCCCAACGAGCTATATTTTATTGTAAAACGAAAAACAAACGAGAAATCGTCGATCAAAGGAGTTCCATTCCGGTCCTCAAAAATTTCAATGTTCAGTACAATGCAATACAATTTCAGTGCGTACGCCTCTGGTACAAGTTGTTTATTGCGTTTCCCCGCAAATAACACCGTAAGCTTTGAGGCAAAAACGTTCAAACGTTCAATTCGAAGAAACTGAATAGTTCTAAAAGCACCCACAGATACAAGTTAAATTTCACATCAATTACGTTGGTGTTTGATGCTAAAGAACTATTAAACATTTAAAATTTCCTCGTTAAGTGCAGGAAATTTTTACACCTTCATAGGAAAAAATAAAAAGTTACTTTTTAAATTAATTATAATCAAGATATTTAGAACATGTAGGTTGGATTAACAAGCGGATAAATTACATTAAATGAATCTGAATATAATTGATAACAACTGTTGATTTTTTCCAAATTTGTTGTTTTCATCCAAATAGTTTTCAGTAAATTCACAGATACAAGAAGCTGAAAAATCGAGGATTCAATAAGAACATCGATCTTCATCTCGATCTCTACCTTATACTTACACTTTCATAACCATAATCATCAATTTTATAATCACGTATCTTAATTATATCACCATAAATTGAATTTATATAATTGGAATGTGCTGCCATCAGTGATTGTAGATCATTTGCCTTTTCAAAATCCAATTCGAAATGTTTTTGTGATTGATTGAAAACAAAACCGAAAATATAATGTTGGATATTCGAAAATAAATTAATTAAATAATAACGCAAACACATCAAACGTTTAATTGTTGTTTTTGTCGTTTTAATTTTACGCGGCACCAAATCTACAACAATACACGACAATTCACAAATAAAGTGCTATTCTCTAACTTTTTAATTGACTGGCTACCATGACAAAGCTTTTGAATAACCAATACTTGTCTCTGTTCAATTATGTAGAAGATGCAATTATAGAGGACGGGATATAAGTTCTAGCCAAAAAGTCTGAGAATACGATTGTATCAGTTGTATACTCTAACATTTTAATGACTGGTTGCCATGATAACGCTTCTGAATAACCTGTTTCATACTTGTCTGTAGAGTCAGATAGAAATTCAATTCAATGTGACTATCAGTATCCAGCGCTATCATGGTAATTTGTCAATAAATTACAGAATACCATTGATACTGTTGCATTCTCGAACTTTTCAACTAAATTCTCACTATGATAACGCCCTTGAATAACCTGTTCTATATTTCAATTACAGATAAGATAAAATTGTAGAGAATAGAGTCGCCAAAAATTAGGGAATGCTACAGTATCAGTGGTACTCTATAATTTTTTGGTGACTAGTTGCCATGACAATACTGGATACTAAGTCATTTTGAATAGAGCTGCTACCATGACAATGCTTTTGAACAGCCCCCTTTATATTTGTCTCTCTTCAATTATACATACAGTCAATATGACAACTAGTAGCAAAAAAGTCAGAGAATACCACCAATACAATACAAGTATTCTCTAAGTTTTTGGTTGGTTACTTGAATGAATAACCTGCTTGATACGTCTCTTGTCAACTGAAGATAAGACAGAATTGTAGAGAATGCGATAGAAGGTTTGTTCAAAGTGACTATCGATCTTGAGTTGTCATGGTAACGAATCAGTAAACAAATTAGAGAATACGACTATAGCAATAGTATTCTTTAACTTTATTGCGTTTGGCTCCCATGACACCATTTCTGAATAAGTTCATATTTGTTCTATTCAAAGTGACTGTTAGAATCCTTGTTATGGGAAAAAGTTTGACAATACCACCGATATAGTCGTATTCCCTAACTTTTGCACGGTAGAGAATACCACTCTAACTTTTACCGCTAGAGATCGACAGTTTCTTTGTACAGAGCTTCCACTCAACTCTTTACAATTCCATCATTGAAAAGAGGCAATGATCAATCGCTAAAAAGTTAGAGAATACCACTGATAAATAGATTTATAGGCCATACCTGTATATGACAGTCGATTTAAAGTAAATAACGCCCATTTTAATTTCAATAAAAAATTGAAAATCTCTTTATATAAAATTATATGATCTGATGTTATTATAATATTTAATGGCCATTCTATATCATACTCAATAGTGATCAAATTGCAAACTTTATACGTTTCCGGATATAGTCGACAATTCTGATCAATCTTAATCAAAACTGTCGTATAAAAATTCGGATAAATATCCATAATTATATCTTGAAGATGGGACGTTAGCCAAATTTCATTGCCCCAAACTTTTCTCGGTACAGCCAACTGAAATCATTCAGAATTACTTCAATTTTGAAGCCAAATTCGAACTTTAAATGTACCTTCTCGAATAAACGACGATAGAATGGAAATATCAAATCGTCACCAAACAAATATAAATGGCGTAAGAATTCGAATTGTTTCTCTAAATTGTATTTCTCTATCAATAGATTCTTTACCATCAGACCGGAAGTAATGAAGCGTTCCTTCAAAATTCGCTTCAATATCGTTTCGAAAATCTGTTGAGTTGGATATAAATTGTTGGGTAGCTTGAGTAATTTCGAAAAAATTGAATCGTTTATATTCATATGCGTGTTTTCGTGGAGATTTTCATAGTTTTTATTCAAGACTCCTTCGAAAGCCTTCATAAGAAAACCATCATTTGTGTCGAGTTCTTCTTTTAAATAGTCAAAGGATTCATATTGACTATCAGTATTAGATTTCGCGTCAATATCTTCGTTAATATTTGTTTGTATTTCATAATAATCGTAGAGTTCTTCGAAAATTCGTTTAATGAGTTCTTGATAGATTGTTTCTATAATTTTTGGTTATTTTTAAATTAAGAAGTCCGACTACAACTCCTCAAAAAAGTGGAATCTTTGATCCAAGATTTCTCCTTTATTTTCCAATCTAAAATCAAGTGCTATGGCTCGTTAGAAAGACCATTTCAAGCTGCTTGACGTTTTCCGTTTTGGGAAATTCCTTGACAATTTTGAGTTGTAAATGAAAATCTAGAATCTTGAGCTTTTTATATTTTCCCAATAACTCAGTCGATATTCGTACTAAATATGGAATTTGATTGATAGCAATCCGAAATTTCAAGAAATTTCGCGGTCGGCTTGATGGTTTCCCGGAAAACTAAGAAAAATGGCAAATTTTGAAAACACAATCTTAGAAATTGATTTCAGATTTTCTAAAACGCATTTAATTTTAGTCAAAAATAAAGCAGAAATCGCACGTTGAAGATTGCACTTTATTAAAGGAGTTATAGTCCGATCGCTTAGAAACAAATACCTTGACTAACAATGACCGTGTTGTATTGGCCCAACATTCGTAAAAAATGTAAACTACGACCAATTTGTAAAACATCATTGCAGATAATTTTCAAAAAACTATCCGAATTACACAAATCGTTAATATCAGCTTGTAATTCGAAGTTCATTTGCCAGTTTGGGTAAATTTTCTGACTGTTATCGTTTAAATTATACGAATTTTTACTGGAATTTCAATCAAATTTGTTAACAATTCGTCAAAACCTGAACGAAATGTGTCGGAATTCAGTTTATAAGCACCAACTTTAAATAATTAAATATTTCGATTTAAAGTTTCATAAATCTCACTGGTTTTTAATTCGAAAAATTTGTAGCTGCTCGGACACGTACTTTATAACTATTCATTTCCCCTTGAGACATTTTATGCGTCCTTTTTAAGAGAGTCTCTCACAGAAGAGAATAATCTCGGCTTAATCAAGATTTTGTTTTTATCATTTTGATATAAATTAAAATAATCCTTAAAACAATAGCATTTCATTTTATATAGTTGGAAAATGAGAGACAAGACAGTTCTTGAGAGACATCAACGATTTGTTGAAACGTCCTCTAAACTTCTTTCCAAAGCTTTATTTTTAATAAATCATAAAATAAAGCGCGGATGTGAAGCTTTTTTCGACAACTACTGATTAAGGCGTAATTTTATAAAGAAACCTATACAAAAAGTAAAAAATTCATGTATTCAAAAGGATGAAATATTAAAAAGTTGCTTTTAAAAAGAATAACAAAAATATATAGACATTAATACAGGATATCGCATAAAATTTGAGCGTAGGAAGTAAATAAAAGTATAAATACTGAATGGGTCTCTTAGCAGTGTACGTCTATGCCATAGAAATGTCCTAATTTTATAAATAATATTTTAAGGATTTTTAGGATAGCCCCTAGGGAACACTTTAGCAAAATCGGTACCTCATAGTTCATTGGGGAATTGGCGAAAAAAACGCTTTAATGTGACTATGTCGCAATTTTCATCAACCACCGTACTTTTCACTTAAACGTATATAATTTATCGGGCAACTTTGGTTATTTGACGAGCGATTTGAAAAAAAAATTATGGATTTATAGGAGAATCTCTAGAGAACATTTAACCAAAATTTGAGCCCATAGCTCATCGGCAAGATGGTCAAAAAAACGCTCGTTTCTGATCATGTTGCAATTTTTGAAAATGAATTATACAAGCTAAATGATTCAGAATGACTAAACGATGCCAGAGCCGGAACTAGGGTGTGGCGAAGGTGGCACCCGCCACGGGCGCAGACTTCCATGGGGTGCAAATGTTTTTAGGCTAACCAAAAAAAGTATTTTGTTAAAAACATTTTGCATATGGGGGCGCAAAAATTTATCTTGCCACGGGCGGTAAAAATCCTAGTTCCGGCTCTGAACGATGCTCCCAGCATTGTCTTTTTTGTTTTTCTCCATTATGGAATGGGTAGAAAGATTTTACATTTACTCCAGAGTGCAATGGAGAAAAATAAGAAAAAATATGTAGGGAGTATCCTTGAGTCATTCTGAGTCATTTGAGGTGCTTAAGTCGTTTTCAGAAATCGCAACATTAACTAAAACGAAAGTTTCTTGACCAACTTGCCGATGAACTGCCAGGTTCAAATTTTGCTAAAATGATATTCCAGTACCCTTCTATATAGAATATTCTTCAAATCTCATCAGATAATGAGATTCGGTACATTTGAAGCAAATATTCTTTTCCACGATTTTACCCAAAAATTGTAGTTCAAAAAAATAACCAAACACTTCAGAAATATAAATAGCCGTTCATTAAAGGAAAATGGTAAACAACGGAAAGACAATGTCATTCGTCCCGATTTTCTAAGATCCGGTGATGAAAAACGGAGGAAAACTATTTTGCAACAATCTTCTAGTTATACTTCATTGTTTTACGTGTATTTTCATTTGGCACAAATCAAGTTTTCAAACAATTCTCCAATGAGCTACGAAGTTCTAATTTTGCTAGAATATTCTTTAGGAACTACTCTACAAAATTTTTCTGATATTTTACAAATCGTAGCTACCATAAGAACTAGATACAGGCGGTATTATTCAATTCACATTCTTTATCTTGATTATCATGCTCCTATAAAGAGAATCCGACACAATGATTGGATCGTATTTTAAAATTACCCTTAAATCCTTATAATTTATCAAAATAGTAAGAAAATCGAACTGTATACTGTATTCCACTGTAAAATACGTGTGAGACAATCTTTTACTCAATAAAACTTGGAAAAAATATGCAACATAAAATTTAAATTCACAGCAACAAGAATTGAAGAATATAAATCAGAGAAATCGATACTAACGAGAATTTTGTAGCGTAATACTAGCGATAATATTGTAAATGAATATTTTTTTAAATACGATAAAAATAGAAATTTTAATGGCAATTAAATTATCACCTAAACAGAACGCTTTAGGGGATAAGAAACTCATTTGTTGCTTAATTGTTGGGTCATTTTAAATTGCAAAATAAAATTCAAATTTAAGTGCCTGTTGTTGGGTTTAATTTGAAATGTTAACATCTTTGAAGCACTATAAATGAATTACCAATTCAATATTTGTTTGTATAGAAGTTCCAATAATGAAAACTGTTTAAAATTTTAATCTAAAAGTTAGTTCTGTGGACATTAACGATTTTAGTTGAACTTCTATATTTGAAAATAGAATAAAACGTTTAAGTCAACGATTACGGTTGAGCTTTAGTTTGAACTATTCGAAAATGTTAGTTCTGTAAATCATGCGTCTTACTATCAAGTGATTTTCATCTCGGATTACTAATTCTTATGGAAACTCTTCTTATCTGATGAGCGACTTGAAAAATATTTTAAGAATTTAGCCTTTCCATAATAAAGTAAAGAAAAGGGGAAAACTCAATGTTGAAAGCATTCTGAAGCCGTTTTGAGTAATCTGAGGTGTATAGTTCGTTTTTCAAAATCGCAAAATGACCAACTTCCAAATGAGCTATAAAGCCCAAATTTTGCTAAAACAATCTCTAGAAACCATCTTACAAATGCTTGGAATAATTTTCGAATTACTCGCCAAATAATGGAAGTTTTTTGTTATTTTTTGCGACAACTATGCATACAAATTGAACCCAAAAAATTCAGGAGTTAAATAAAATTAATTAAAAAGTGACACCGCAATTTTAACAAACTCTAGTATACAGTTTTTGACACAAAAAACATGATTTTTTGAAGTTTCTTCCCACTTTTTCCATAAACTACACATTAGATTTTCTCGAAGTTTCATATAAGTGGAGCCTATAGTGGGACAGAGCTGTGGTAATTTTTTGAAAATTTTTGAACTTTGTGATTTGGCCGTACTCGACGAAATTGATAATTCAAAAGAAAAAAAATTAGAAATTTGGCTTAATTTTATTTCATATTAAACTTCGGCAATTTGGAAACTTTTCTCTAGTGATTTTTTTATCTTTTATCCATTAGAGCTCAATTTTCAGCAGATTCTAATACAAGTTTCTGTAGACTCTTGCTATTATTATTATCAAGGAATACACTAGCTAGTGTTGATGTTTTAATAAGTTTAAAGCTTATTTGGCTTAAAATTCCGGCAAATTTCCAAAATATAAATTTAAACTTAAAGAAAACTTACTCTACAACGACGAACTCCCTTGTTGTATCATTTAAATCATCATTAACCAACCAATCATTGATGATTTTCATATAATAAACAATACTCTCCAAATATAACGATAATTTAATATTTTGTTCCATTTTATTACAACAATTATTTAAACATTTACGTAAATTTATCAACAGTTTCAACGAACAAATCAACGGTAATGTTTCTTTAAAATCGTCGAATTTCAATTGATCATGTACCCTTTTTAATATATGTAAAATATCGAAATTTTTCTTTAAAAAATCGATCAAATTCAACAATGTAAATGTTGAATCTTGTTGGCGAATTGTATTTTCGATTTTTATTAATTTTTCCATAAATAAATTTGTGATATTTTGAATACCATTCGAGTAACATTTGTACGTTTCGGGAACGATAAAGGGTTGAAATTGTACGGTTAGAGATCGTGAGAATTCACGAAATTCATCAAGAATTTCGATGTATTCCAAAAATGATTGTAGGAAATTCTCAAAATACACCTAAAATTGTAATTATTAATGTTTTCGGTTCCAGAAAAGTACCAATTTTTAAGATATAATATCTCATTTGTTTTTCAATCTATTTAAATGATATAAATGATGTTGGAAAGAGTATTTCAAGGAGCAGAAAGTTTTTCGTTTTGGAAAAATTCCATTGATTCGTGAGCTATAGAGGAAAATTTGACAGCATTTTTTTTATTGTAATTTCTGTTTTCCCTCATAACTTAGACACTCTTGTTTATTAAGCAATGAAATTATAGATTTTGGTATAAAGTTTCCAAATCTGTTAGGAATTTTCCAATAGTCTCGTTTTTTTTTCAGAAAAATGATAAAAAGTTGAAAATTTTATTCCAATTGTACTGTTTCATTTAGAAGCTTTATACATGGGAGAAGGGGACGGCCTTTTCGGAAAATCCAATTTTGGAAAATTAGAAAAGCTATACGATCCCCATATAACATATCGATCATGATTATTTGACACCAAAATTTACAACAGTCAATAAGGAATTTTATTAACTTTGTAAAAATTACTATCGCCTGAAAAATTTTCAAAAAAAAACCCAAAAATTCAAGAAATTGAAGATTAAGAGATTGTTGTTACCTAAAAATAGACCGGCTTTGTTCAGATAGTGTGCTATGATGCGTTCTTGATGACAGATGGTATAAACTAGAGTACCCAAGGTTGTCTAACCTCTACTGAAATGTGTGAACAAGCCTACTTCTTCTAGTAACCCAAGTTTGGCAACCCACCGTAAGTTAAAAACAGTTCAAACAATCCGTTTTTCAATAAAAATCATATAAATAATTTGAAAATAATTTAAACAATGAATAGAAATAATTAAAAACAACAATCAAAACTCTTATTAACAAATCAAAAAATTGTGTTACAAGAAACAAATTGAAACCTCTGTCAAAATTTAATTGAATTTCAGTTGGTGCAACGATTTTTTTCAATGATGCAACAGATAGACATTGTGTCAAATGTTTGATGTGATAGGCGCAACACTTCTAGTAACTCAAGTTTGGCAATCTCTTTAACAGAGGACTACTCAAGCTTACACTGTCTGACCTAGAGAAAGGCATTTATCTTTCAAACCAATTTTTCAAGAATTTTCAAGAACTTCCCAACAAAAAAGGCAATTTTTCAAAAAGCTAAATACACACAAGAATGTTAGAAAATTTCGAGTAACTTTTTAGGTTTTTCAAAATTGGACCTTCCGCAATTATTATGCCTTCTACCCATACATTAACTTCCAAATAACAAATTGTACAATTATAAAGATGTGGGTGGTCCATTCCTTGGTTGACTGATAACAAAAATAAAGAACGATAAAAAATGTACAGTTCTTCCTAAATTACACAAACTATTGCAACATTAAATAATATTTCGATATTTTTGGTATCAACCAAGTGTAATGTACCAATTTTAGTAATTGCAAAAACTACATTTTTTATTATTGTACATTGTACCATTGTTCATCTTTCAAGTTATTCAAGTAATGAGACAAAATACAGGATGTTGGGGAACTCGCGCCCCAGAGAAAATAAGGAAACCCAAGAACGCATTTGGATGTACCATTTGAAAGAAAAAATTGTTTAACTTTAACGGTATTCGAGAAAAGATAATTTGAAATTGACCAATCAGAGANCAGAAACTTTCATCAATTAGAACTCTTTAAACGTCTAATAGACCAACCACTTGGCTCACTCTGTATACAGAAGTTGAACATCTAAGGTTCCCTAACCTCTACTGAACAAGCATACGACTTCTAGTAACCCAAGTTTAGCAACCCATTATAACTTAAAAACAATTCAAATAGTTCTTTTTTTTTTTGATAAAAAGCGTACAAATGATTTTGAAAAGGAGTAAAAAATTAACAAAAATAAAGAACTATCTACGAACAATTACAAAATAGTTATTTTCATTACAAGGGCGGAAAGTGATTTTTTGCGGACCGGGTGTGAACGTTGGACACGAGCGTCAACGAGGGCTCCAACGTACACACGAGGTCCGCCAAGGCACTCTCCGCCCGAGTAATGACAGTTTCCGCCCGATCGTAGAAAAATGAACTTTTACATTCTGTTAATTTGGTGTAACGATTTTTTTAATTTGATAATAAATTTCACAACGCCAGTCAAATTTAACAGCCAATCAAATTGGCGCAGTATTTTCAGATTTATTAAAAATTCGACAAAGACTACAGCAATGCATTTTTTACCTTCTAGTAACCCAAGTTTGGCAACCCACCCAATAGATGGATATTCAAGCCTATACTCTCCCACCCACACAACGCATAATTTGTTCGAATAAAACCAACTTATTTACAGACAAATACGCTCCATTTCCAAACGAATTTGCCTAGAATTTTCAAGAATAGGCAATTTTCGTAAAGCTGACAAAGTGCACTATAACTGGTTGTAATTTGGTTGCAAAATAATTATGTTCAATATACGGAAATAACAATCAAATACACTCAATAGTGGTGTGAAATTTTCGTTTAACTTTCCCAATTTTCCAAATTGGATTTCCCGAAATCGCCCACGCACCCCTATAGAACCGCTTGAAAAATGAGATATTGTTTATGTTCTAAATCATTGAAAGTAAATTGGAATTCCGTGAAAATCTGTAATTTCTTTGCAGAATAAACAATATTCTCCAAGTTGAGGTAAAAATATAGAAAATGATGAGAAGTTATAATAAAAAATATGCTCGTATATTTTCCGTTATAACTTAAAAAATAATTTTCCAAAAAGCAAAACATCATTCTCTGCCCCTTGGAATGCTCTTTCTAACACCGTTCAAATCATTAAAATCACTTGAAAAATAAATGAAAAATATTTTCTTAAAGAAATAGTTGACTTTACCTGTCTTACACTTGATATTGTAATATTATTTTTAACCCTTAATTCATTACCATAAAACTGGAATACAATCGAATTATGACCACCCCATAATTGCCATATAATCTCCCTTATTACTTTATATTCTGTTATAATATTATCCGGTTGTATATCGATAAGATTATGGCTAATTTTTTGTAGGAAATCATCCCTAAAATTTAATAAAATTTCAACAAAATTCACACAATTATTATGATCAATCAGAAATAGATTACCATCGTATAGCTATTGTAGCTTCTGGATGATTACTGGACGGTTTTAATTGGAATTTCTCTAAATTAAACCACGAATTTTCAACGATTTCTAATAATTCTTGTCGGGATTGATGAAAATCGTAAATATTCAAATCTTCAACTTCTCTAATTAGAAATTGTTGTTTTATTGTTTTATTAAAATCAACGATCCGATCATCTTCAAGTGTATCGTTATCATCACCATCTATATCGGATAAATCCTACAATTATCACCCTTATTTAACCCAAAAATTATTTAATTAATTAACAGAATAATTACACTACTCTCGTTAGAATTATGGGGTTTTAAATCGATACCTTCCATTAGATATTCGTACCAATTGATTTGTTGTTCGTCTTCGAATTGTTTTCGATTTAAAAATTCGAATTTCTCCGGATTCTGCCAGAATTGTTCGGTTGGATTAGTCGACATGATCAACAAGAATTTCATTATTGTTAAATGATTCGTTAAATCATTCCGATTGAATTGTTTTATATAATTATCGTAGGATTTCTTCAAATAATTCGCATGACGATGGAACGAATGATAATGGAATTTTGCGATAACATTATCAATATCGCAATTCAAATCTTTCAAATTTGGAAAATAAATATCGGTTGATTTCTTGATTAAATCACAACATAATTGTTCGTAATTATAGAATTTTTGACTAGTATCCTAAAATATCAATCAAATTAATTGTTGTTAAATTTGGAGGTTATGTTCACCTGTTCGCCAGTTATATGACGAATTAAATCCCGGATACCGTCGATTATGTCCGGTTTTAATATTGTCGACATCTCCACAATGATATCACACGAAATTAAATTGAAATTTAATTAATTTTCGTTAATTTAAAGTAATTTTTAAACAATCGAATTTGTTGACATTTATTTAAGGTTAAATCTAACTGTATTATCGACTCTAACAATCCTACTAGATACTTTAATAGAGACGCACAAGAGAGCGCATGCGTTAGAATTATCGATTCACCCAAATTTACCGAATATTAATAAAAATAATAATAATTTAATAAGAAAAATTCCAATAAATTTTACAAAGGTTATAATAGATTTAATAATTTTGAATTTATATTTTTTAAATAAGAATTAGGAGTGATAATTGTAGTTTTGGTTTAGCGCCATCTGTCGGTTGAGCTTTCAACTAAAGCGAGCATGTTTCTACTTACCGACATTCAATGTTAGTTCGTATAGTTACCGTCTGGTGGTACATTATCGGTATTTCCGTTTAAAAGTTTTTTTATCGGTTAGAAATGTGGTTATTTTTAATTAATTTCCGATTAATTTCGTTAATTAATTGTGTATTTCGGTGTTTATTTTTTGTTGATAACAGATACTATTGGTTAAGTCCGGGTGAGTTGATATTTTTGTACAAATTATTAAAAATTCGGTTATAACGAACTTCTCGTTATTTATCGTCATTTGGATGGGTTAATTTGAGGAAAATCTAATTGATTTCTACTATTTTTGCGATAGTTCTCTTAAGGGGATACAGCAGCAATCGGAAAACAATGTAACTT
>JACDRP010001144.1:0-12847 GCA_013841185.1 Hycleus phaleratus | reverse complement strand
AGCTACAAGGTCCAACTGTTGTCAAAATGTTCTCAGGGATTTCGCTAACGCATCCTCAATTTACGAGCCGCCTCTGATTTTATACATAAAGCGATACATTTTAAATTTCCGCGTTTTAATAGAGAATTGTGACACCATATAACTATTGGAACGTCACAGTCCGGTAGTAACCAATAAGAAAGAGTTTTGGGGCTTTCAAAATACATCAACGAGACGTTAGTTGGTGAGCAATTCGAAAAATATCTTGTGGATTTGTTGAGGAGTCTCTAGAGAACATTTTATCAAAAATTGAGCACCTCGAGAAGTCGGCCAAAAACGCCTTTTTGCTAAATATCGCAACTTTCGTCCTCTACGAAGATCTTTGGATCATTCTTCATCAATTATCATTTTTTGACCAATTTCTCGATGAGCTACAAGGTACAACTGTTGCCAAAATGTTCTCAGGGATTCCCCTAACCGCATCTTCAGTTTACATAAAGCTATAGGTACATTTTAAATTTCCGGATTTAAATAGAGAATTGTGACACGATATAACTATTGGAACGTCACAGTCCGGTAGTAACCATTTATAACATGGATTTAAACGTAATCCCTCACGTTAAACGAATGTTTTATAATCACTCGGTTTTTCCGTTTGGATTTTATTATAAATTGTGGATGATTTTTTGTAGGTGACATGACTGGAAAATACTCTGTATATACAATTTATGAGGGTCATGAAATCATGTTCCACGTATCTACTTTGTTACCATATTCAAGAGACAACAAACAACAAGTAGAACGGAAGAGGCATATCGGCAACGATATTGTTAACATTGTATTCATTGATGTAGAAGATGCAACACAATCTGAAACTGCACATTCTGTCTTCAATCCGACTTGTATCAAATCGCAATTCACACGTATCCTTCTATTATTTTAACTCTAATTATTAATTGTAATTAGAATTTTTCTTAAGTTGTACAATAGATATTTTCGCTGTGGTTAGCGTTGATCGTGATGATCAATACCGTTTGTCTGTCTATTCAGACGAGGCTGTGCCATTATTTGGACCGAGTCTACCCTGTCCGCCGGTATTCAACGATCCACAACTGTTCCGTGAATTTCTGCTTGTGAAGTTGATCAACGGTGAAAAGGCAACTTTTGAAACACCAACATTTGCAAGGAAACGTGAACGTACACTCGAGATGCTCATCAAAGATCTCTACGATGAACACATGACTGATGCACGAATGGTAAATTCTATCAAAATTTTTTTTTCGTTCGTAGATTATCGAAAAATTCAATTTATTGATCAATTTCATTGTTGTAAATTGACGAACAGCTTTTTTTGGCGTTACAAATTCAATAATTTACGGCTTTTTTTCCTCGGCGTCGGTAAATAGAATTGGTTGAACGATAAACAATATTGGTTTGGTTTCCTTTTTGGATCGTAGATAATTTTCATATCGATTTCGTTCAACCTAACGTACAAATTTGGGTCACCGTTTATATTAACAAACAACAATGTTGAATTTTGACTGCTGTACTGAAGAATTGTTGAAATTTTATTACACAATAGCGGAAATTCAACAAATAAATTAACGTCAACTAATTGTACTGACATGAGACCGCTACCTTTATTTCAATGTTTTTTTACACAATTCCATCAAGTTTTCATAAATAATAGAAAGTTTTTCCAACCATCCAAGCCTATTCACCGTTAAATTTCTATCCGTTATAATAATTTCTGCTGGTGACATTTCCAAATTTACACTTTTACCCCAAACTTATTGACTAGACTCACTTTTCACGCATATTTCTCTTATGCGGTTGAAATGTAGATTAAAATAAATTGTAAAGCTCAAATTACAGACTTTAGAAAATTGGTAATTCATTTAAATAATAGTCTAGTCTATTTTCAACTACAACCGCTAAGAATTGATGGGAAGGCATCTATTTGACCGTCTAGGATAACCACTCCTTTAACTCGGCAAATAGTTTCGAGAACTTTTAATTAGCAATAATCGACGTAAATGTCCCTTTAAACTCGCCTTTTATCGAGTAATTTGAGAATTAACAACAGTATTTAAAGTTAAAAGGTCTTAATTTATTTAAAATTAGGGAAGTGTTAACAAGAACAGAAACAAAAGACCATTAAATTGTCGATTGTTTCTTGATTCTTCGGAAAAATTTTAAGAGATTCGAAAAGCGCTTTCAATTTACTGTATATTGTTAGAACATCGTTGGGAAATCGATAAAATTGGCTAAATTATAGGGCGAAATATGAAAGAAATATAACAAAATGAGCTCCATTATAATCGAATCCAATCGGAATTTTCCAGAATAAAACTACTTTTAGATACTCCTTGAAATGCTCTTTTTAATGCCGTATGACTCAATGTAATATCTCATCAAACAAGGGGGCTATCGCTTATTAAAAGTTGACATTTTTCAGGCACTGTACCGAAAAAAATGTAATGTAGATCTTCCAATTTCCGTCAATTTCCCAGAAAACTAACCAACGGATTGGAGGATTCATTAGAGATTTGAGAAAATTGAAAAATCGATAAAATTGTTAATAGGGGGCAATATCATTTTTTTTCGAAAAACACGTGCTTCGAGATTATCTTCTGTAACTCGAAGTTCAATTGGAATTTTTCTAAAACAAAAAATGTTTCTTTATCATTAGTAATTCCCATTGTATCTCCGTTAAAAAGGTGCGGAAATAGAAGCAGAAACAGAGTTCTTTTGCGGAAATTCTCCANAATTACATCCTAATTTCAAAAAATCAAATACGTACTTCCCTCCCTCTTGAAATGTCCTTTTAAATACCGTTTAGAACATTGAAATCCGTTGGAAAATAAAAAAGTTATCCTGTTTACTTTTTATTAGTGCAGGCCCTTAATCTTTCTAGATTAGAGTAACTACAAGATTTGTCATATTCGATCTACCCTCTCAATCAACCTGCTTATTAGACGATTTCTTTCGAATTGGATTTGAATAATGGCCCTCCCTATTGTTCCCGATATTTCTTAGCCTGTCATCGGCTTAAATTGTGATTATTAATGTCACTTACTGTTAAAATAACTCTCATTGTTATTCATCTTTCGCTAACAATACCAATTATTCGACACACAAGGAAACCACTTTACGCTGGAAATCTGACAAAAAATAAAAAATAAATTTCCAGCATTCGGGGAATTTCCAAGAATGCAAACTTGTTACAAAAAGCGAACAAATTCACGCTTCTATTCGAAATTTTCGCGATTCGTTCGAGAAAACAAATAATGTAACCATAAAAGCGTCATTGTAGTCGGGTTAAAACGTATCGTATTTTAACTGGTGCGTGCAAATCGAAGTAGTTTTCTTGTTAACCGTACACAAGACTTATTTTGAAGATTTGAAAAATTCAATTTTTATAAATTCCTCAACATTGCTCGATATTTTCGCGAACGAGAATTTGTACGGTTGATTGAGTTGTGCCGTTTTAAAATGATACATCAAACTTTACGATCGCAGTTATTAAAAGTTTTAATGCGTTCCTATAGTGGGTTGGTGTTCTTAAAATTAAAGTACAATGAATTAAATTGATCTTCCCAAAAGAATTCCGAAATGAGCTAGTTTTAAAATTGTTCAATTTTTAATTATTTCCCGCATTTAGAGTGTATTAAATTCTGAAAACTTTCGCTTATTATAAAGCGGAATATTACACGTTTAAAGAACATAAAATATAAATTAAATTAATCAACGTACGAATACAAAAAGAAAATGAAGAAAATTTACGCTCATTATATTTTAATTAAATAAAGCCGGTTTTTATTGGCGGTATTGTAACAGAAATTACGACCGAAAATACGAATTTTCCACACGGTGATTCGGTGGTAAACTTTGCGGTAAAATTCCAACCCAACCAAATATTTATTGAAATTACCTTGAAGAGTCGGAAAAATTGTATCCGTTGTGGAAATTCCACGGTAAAAAAGGCAATTGAATCGAACAGATTTTCTATAAAGTCTTTAATTGTGCGATGGAAAAATTGGAGAAATATCGAACAGGTTTCTGCTTTTTTACACTTTAAAGGGAATGCGGAAAAAATTAATAATTTCCACGTGAGAAATTCTGTTTGAGAAAACATCGATATAAAATGGAATTATTGATTGAAACGGTGACCCTTTTACGATTGAACAATTGTAAAGTGCATTGAATTATTGAATAGAATTATTTCTATTAGACGACTATAACCATCAATTCAAATATTTGAATAGTTGAGGATTTGTAAAATACAGATAGAATCCCGTAATTATGACATTAATTATTCACACTTGTTAACTAAACTTAATAGCAGTTTGAGAAATTATGTTTAATTGGAGTAAATTTAGGAAATGTACGCGCTAATAAAAGACTCAGAAGATGTTCTGCTATTGATATTTTGCCTCTTCAAAGTATGCCCGGTTTTCTAAATAAATAATCGTAAAAGTCGCAATTGAATTCTTCTTTTTTCTGTAATTTTCAACGATTTTCGGTTGGTAAACGATAAAATCCATTCAACAATCCTGTGTGGTTTCAGACAATGCTGAATCGGCGTGCATTCTCCGATGTATTGGCCGAAACACCGCGCCATTCCCGTTTAAAAGAGGATTCCCGTCAGATTGAATTCGTACGTATTGGTCAAGCATTGAAATTGGAGGCGATTGTACGTGGCGATGCACCGACAAGTTTAGCATCAGCCGGTTCCACCGGTACTGTATTCAAACGATCACCATGGGAAGCGAATTGTTTCTATCCGGTATTTCCGGCACATCCAATCATCTGTGCTGATAGTTGGGGTGATAATAAACTAGTAATTGCAACCGAAGAGGGCGTCTTTACAGTTGAAGGTAGATGCTTTTTTTTTAATAATAATAATAATCGATTAATTGAGACGAAAGCGTAAAAATAAACTCCCACGCGTTCTCGTTAAGTTAACAAAGTCGATGATTGCGACCATTGATGGAGTCAGGACCGTCACTAGCACTCGGGTAATGCATGAGAGCGGCTCTTTCGAGGGATGGCAAAATCGTGACACTTATTTTTACAATTACTCAGTAAAATGTTCGAAAAATTTTTGGCAAATAGTTAAAATATATGAAACTATTACTAATTTTTGATCGATTTTTGGGGTCATCTGAGCCTTAAAAAATGTTTTATATGGCCTAATTGTTTTTGGAGTTAGATTTTCGAATTTTAAACTTCTGTTAATATCATAATTTTTAACCAATCTCATTATTGAAGAGTTAAATCTGAAATTTTATTGAAATTTCTGAGCTAAACTGCTCAGTTTTCCAATCAAATTTTCCTTTGAGTTACGGAGCTTTTTTCACACTAAAAATGCGAATTTTTGGAAAATTTGCTGCAATAAAAAATGAAACTTTAATTTAAAAATTGCCCACTGAAAGCACTAAATTGTTTTGGATTTTTGCATTAGAATCAAATGAAGTAATGGAAACGCTTGAGTATGAAACAGAAGTGCTGTTTTTCTTTAAATTTTGATTTTGACAATCTAGAGTTCTGCAATTTTTCGAAAAAAAGAGCAAAATTCGCGTTAAAATCTCGAAATTTTGAACTAACTGAATTTTTTTGAAATTTTGATCATAACTACATAAAGTAGTGGAATATTTTCAAAATTTTGGCTATAACCACATAGAATGCTGGAATATTTTCAAAATTAAAGAGTTTTTCGCTAAAAATTTTAAATTTTTGGCTAAAAGTGCAAAATTTTTCAAAAATTTCCATTAGAATCAAATAAAGTGCCTCAATACAAGGCGATTTTTTCATATGAAAATCTTGAAATTCTAGAGTAAGTGTTATTTTTTTATTTCTTGTAATTTTGCTTTAAGTCAGTCAAAATCTAAAACTGTAAAGATTGACCCTAATTTCAATTTGAGGGTTACAGTAAAAGAATTGTTTTGAAATTTTGCTTTAGAATCAAGTAAAGTGATAAAACTCTCCAATATAAGGCACAAGTGCTACTTTTTTCCAAATTTTGATTACGACGATTGAATGTGCTGCAATTTTTCTAAAAACAAAGCATTAAAGTCTAGAAATTTTAGACTAACTGTGTTATTTTTCCAAATTTTCTTGATGTTCAAATGCTCAAAAAAAAAATAGTGAAATATTTCCAAAATTAAGCAAAAACTATCAAAATATTGTACTATAGTGCTACATTTTTTTCAAAATTTTGATTATGACCACCGAGAATGTTGGAATACGTTGAAAATTTCAAAAATCTTTGAAATTAAATGAATCAAAACATCTCAATATAGACGGAATTTTCTGTAAAAAATCTTGAAATTTTAGAACAAGAACGAATTTTTTAGAACTTTTCTTGAGACGGAACATACCCTGACGACGGTCCTAGGGACAGTGTCCAAAATCTAAAACTGTAAAAATTGACGCTAATTTCTATTTGATACTTTTTGAAGGTTACAGTAAAAGAATTGTTTTGAAATTTTGCTTTAGAATCAAGTAAAGTGATAAAACTCTTCAATATAAGGCAAAAGTGCTACTTTCTTCCAAATTTTGATTATGACGATTGAAAGTGCTGCAATTTTTCTAAAAACAAAGCATTAAAATCTAGACATTTTAGACTAGCTGTGTTATTTTTCCCAATTTTGTTGATGTTCAAATGCTCAAATAAAAACTATCAAAATATTGAACTACAGTGCTAGATTTTTTTCAAAATTTTGATTATGACCAGCTAGAATGTTGGAATATGTTCAAAATTACAAAAATCTTTAAAATTAATCAAAACGTCTCAATATAGACGGAATTTTCTGTAAAAAATCTTGAAATTCTAGAACAAGAACGCATTTTTTTGAACTTTTCTTGGGGCGGAACGTACCCTGACGACGGTCCTGGATCAATTTGGAAACATTATTGGTTTTCACCTTTATTCAATAATCAAGCTAGTCGAAATTCTATACACGTTCGAATAAAACTATCCGTAACGAATCGGATTGATTTTCAGTTATTGTTGTTTATCTCATTAGTCTAGTAATTCTTCAACTAATATCCTCAACTTTCGACTAAAACAATCTAGTTTTTAGCCCCAATTTTATGAGATATTCACATAAAACTCTTAGATAAGTTTTGCCATTAAGTCACAAATAAATCGTCGTTTAAACGATAGAAGATTGCAATATTTTAATAATTTTTGGTGTGATAACCCACGAGAATTAGATTCTAGTTGAAGGTGTTCTGTTTTTTACAAATATCGACGATTCATAGAAAAACTTCTTAATGGATTCTAAAGAAACTCAGATTTGTATCAAAGCTTTCGCTTTCTTGTTTTTTCTATATAACAATCATAAATAACGAGCATATCAAACAATTCGTGTCGAGCAATAAAAGCGAAACTTCTACAATTTCCGATAAGAGAATTGTAATTTGATGAAAATTACTATAAAGAACAAAAAAAAAAATTCCAACATTAATACCATTCTTGTTATTGTCTAGATGGTAGTTCGCATCGTTTAATTTTCGATAAAACCCTACAAGTGAAACAACTCAATGTCATTGAACCGCACGGTATTCTACTATTACGTGGTGGCCAATCGAACAAAGAAGGTAAAATTTACGTATTTCGTTTGGCGCAAATCGAATCGTTTTGTGATCCAAAATCAAGATACGATATTAAAGATCATCGAATGGAGAGGACACGGGGAACACATTTATATGCCTTATCGAGGCCTGGTAAGTTTCTAATCTTCATAAATTTGTTGGAGAATTCATTTCTGTTTGTAATAAATCGTGGAATTAGAAATTTCAGTAGCCGAGTGTAAAATTGGTGGATGCGCCAAATTGATTTTAATTTTTTTTAGCTTATTTAAAAATAGATAACCATCCAATTATTGTAGTTTATAATGTTCGAATATTCAATTTTCGTGTTAATACTACAAGTTTGAATTGGAGATTATCGTTGGATATTATCCATTAAAGTTTTAATTAGTATTGAAACTCGATTCTAATAATCGTACACGTGCCTAAAATGGTATACTTTATTGAGAAATAAATAAATCTCCCAACTCTTCGGTGATTAAATCTGATTTAATACAATAGATTTTGTGTTTGTTTTGGTTGTTCAGGCGGTGCACGATTGCGGATGTGCGTCGCTATAGGGCGAAAATTAATCATGTTCCAATGGAAGCATTCAGCCGCTTGGACAGCCTGGTGTCCGTCCAGCGATACGGATACCATTGAAGGTTTCACATTCCTTTGGGTGAGTTTGAAAATTCCAAACAACCTGAAGTTTCAATTAAGTTTAATGTTAATTTATAAGCCCCTTATATTGTGAGTTGTTCAATTAATTCAATCGTAATTTCATTTAATTTACAACAATTGAGATGGCGATTTTAAATTCGATTATAGGAGGTGAATTTGAACGAAACTCCAGCTTTATTGACGATCTTAGATAACGGTTGGAGTCCAAATTCACCATCACCTGGCGATATTTTAGTCTGTGTCGGTTATAAGAACCATTGGGATATTGTTAATGGACGTTCTGGATATGCACAACATTTACATACTGTTGAAAGCACAAAAGCCCATCTTGTTACAGCTCTTGATTTATATGAAGATCAAGAAATACAACTCCTACTTTGTTATAACCGTAAGTTATCGTGTCAAGTTTGGATTGTTATCGTTATTGCCATAATTTTTAAGATACTTGCCACTTTCAAAAGATCAATGAAGAGAATTCATCATCGACAGATTTCGATTTCCATTGGAATTCAGTGCCTACAGATATTGGTTAGTTGGAGATTTTAAAGATTTTCCATTTAAAAAAAATCGTAGGAAATTTAATAAAAATTCTAATTTCCAGTTTGCGCTTTCCCATACGTGATCGCTTTCACACCAAATTCAATGGAAATTCGTTTAATTGTCAATGGAAATTTAGTCCATACAATGTCAATGCCTAAATTACAATTGGTAGCATCGAAAAATGATATTTTCTTTGCAACAACAGCACCGGAATTTTTCCCAAATCGAACGGATCGATTATTTGTTGATCGTCAACAGGAATTACAAAAAGTCTCACCACCATCGAGTCCGAACGGTATGTTGAACATTTATAAGCAATAAATCGGTGTGCAATTTACGGGGTTTAGTCGAGTTTTTCGGTAACAAAACGCTACGAATTCAATGAGTTCGGCCGCAGATTCACCATAATGGGATGAAATCGAGATCGATATATTCGAATAGGTGTTGAGTTGTACTTTAACGTATACAGGATGTGTCTAAATAGGGTCAAAGGAAATACCACCTGAGGCAGAAATTTTGCATATTCTACATGTTAAATTGCTAATTTTCATCAAATTTTGCTGTTTAACTATCGAAAATTATTAAAATTTAAACAAATTGTTTTGTTTTTAGGGAGTTTTTCTAATATAAATTTGGATTTTTAGGTATTTTTGAGTTTTAGTTCAGATTTTGAAACTTTCATTCAACCACCAGTTATAAAAACTGCAAAAAAGACCTAACAAGTTCAGTCATTTTTGGTCAAATTTAACAATACCATGTTGAATTTATTCTCTTTTTGGGGGAAATTTTCAAATTTAAAATTATGTTATAGTAAAATCAAAAACTATTAGAATTTAAATAATTTAGTTTGTTTTTTGTTTTATGGATAGAAATCTGGTGTTTTAGATATTTCTATCGTTGATGTTTCTTTCGAGACTAATTTTCGAGTTTTTGGAGCCAAATTTTGAAAAATGGACCACCAGTGTAAAAATTGTGAAAAAACAACACAAAATTTGGATATTTTTAATCAACTTTGATGATAAAATCTTGGCGTTTATGCACTTTTTAAGAGAAGTTTTCGAATTTAAAACTAAATTTTGGCATAATCATCTATTTTTTGAAATTTTTAATTATCAAAAAGAGTTATTAGAATCTAAACAATTTAGATTGTTTTTAGGCAGAGTTCTTCTAATATAAATTTGGATTTTAAAAGAGAATTATTGAGTTTTTAGTTCAGATTTTGAAACATTTCTTTAACCATCAGTTATAAAAATTGTAAAAAAAAAGGTACTTAACAAGAAGTTCAGTCAGTTTTGCTCAAATTTAACGATAAATTACTGAATTTTATTCTCTTTTTGAAGGAAATTTTCTAATTTAAGCCCAAATTTTAAAAAACTCGGCGATTATAGTAAATTTAAACTATCAAAAACAATTATTAGAATCTAAACAATTTGGATTGTTTTTAGGGATAGTTTTTCTAATATAAATCTGTATTTTCAAGCAGAATTTTTGAGTTTCAGGTCGAAATTTTGAAAAGATCTCATCAATAACCAGTTTCGAAATTGAAAAAAACAAAAAGTTTATGTATTTTTAATCCAATGTTGAAGTTTATTCTTTTTAGAGAAAATTTCCGAATTTAAGGCTAAATTTTGAAATACTCATTTATTGTTATTTTTAGTGGGAATTTTTCTAATATAAATTTGGATTCTTAGGCATTACTGTTTAAAAAAAATTTCGAGTTTTTGGTCCTGATTTTGAAAAATTAACTATCAGTTGTAAAAATTATGAAGAAACAACGCATATTTTATTTATTTTTAATCAAATTTGATGATAAAATGTTGGATTTTATTCACTTTTTAAGGGAAATTTTCTAATTTAAGACTAAATTTAATTTGCCTATTTAACTATCAGAAACAGTTATTAGAATCTAAACAAAATTTGGATCATTTTTAGGGGGATTTTTTCTAATTTAAATCTGGATTTCAAAGAGAATTTTTGAGTTTCAAGTCGAAATTTTGAAGTTCTCATGATTAACAATCAGTCCAAAATTGAAAAAACTTGACGATAAAATGTTAAATTTTATTCTTTTTAGGGGAAATTTTCGAGTTTAAGGCTAAATTTTGAAATACTCATCTATTTTTATTTAAGGGGATTTTTTTTTAATATAAATTTGGATTCTTGGCGTTACTTTTGAGAAAATTTTTCGAGAATTTGGGTCCATATTTTGAAACATTTCCGTCATTAATTACCAGTTGCAAAAATTATAAAAACAAACAAAAAGGGACTTTTGGTCAAATTTAACGATTTTATTCATTTTTTAAAGGAAATTGTAAAATTTGGGACCAAATTTCGAAATGATTGTCTCTTTAAGAAATTTTGCTATTGGTCTATCAAAAAATTATTGGAATTTAAACAAATTAAGGGAGTTTTTCTGGATTTCTAGATATTTCAATCTTTAATTTTTATTTGAGTCCAGATTTTATTCATAATTAACCACCAGTTATAATTTAAAAACTAAAAGCTTAGGTACTTTTAGTCAAATTTAAGGATAAAATGTTGGATTTTATTTAGTTTTTGAGGGAAATTCTTTAAAATTAAATTTTGAAATATTTGCTATTTGAAAGCAACTTTTAATGTCTTAATCTTCAATGTTCGACACATTTAATTCTAAATTAGCAATTTTTAACCATTTTGAAGACACTTTGGAGGATTCGAATCCAAATTTTGAGACATTTTCGTGTTTGAACGAAGCAAAACATCGAATCATTTGGACACAGCCTGTATAGAGAACGATGTTGACGTGATTTATTTTGTATAAATGTGTTTATTATAGCATCACCGGAAATACGTCCATTACGAATTTATCGTATACCAATTCATACATTGAGCCGTAATACGAATACAGATCAACATGGATGCGTTACTAGTAGTAGTGAATCACCAACGACATGGAAATCAGCCGATTCGAAATTAACAGTACCGGAAATACCGCGCGTATCGAGAAGTGCTACAAGTTCACCAGTACCACCGAAAAGCAAACTACCACCATCTGTCAAATGATAATCAATAATAATCGTTAATTTTGTATTGTTTAGGAAAAGAGCAAATTTCCAAAGAGATGGTCGAGAATTTACAGAAACCGGACATGAATTTTGTACATAAAACTGAACGTGTCCGATAATCAATGTAATTCTATCAAATAGATTTCGTTTCATACATCTACTAGTTGTAAATGTTGTACTATCTAAAATAAGAATTTCTACAAATTATTTTCGACGTTTCGTTGATCAAATTTGACGCATTTTTGTGTTACACAATCGGCTTCAATGGTGTCAACTTCTACTCGGTGTCTTAACAATATTGATAAAATATCAAATCACAGATCCTACACAACATTCACGCAATTTTCTTGTTTGTTTCAAATAAGAACGCTGAGTTCGGATAAACGGGTTAAATTGGGACATTCTTTATAGTCTGTTAACTATCACTAAATGCTGTTTTAATCATGTTATTCGTTCAAAAAAATCAAAATCGACTAAAAATTCGATATTCTCGATCATCTCTCGATCGTTTCGGATCCGGCAATTTGTCGCCGAATTGCCGGATTAGAAACGGTCAATTCTTCAATAATTGCCTTTCTTTCTTGTTCTTTTTTCCAATTTACAACAGTCGAACAACAAACCACAGAACTATATCGATTTCTAACATATTTTTGAACAATTCATAATAGAATTAATTATAAATCATGTACTGTTTGTGAATTGGATTTATTCTGTGATACCACTGTACGTATTCTTTAACAAAAAAGAAAATTTTAAAATCAGTGTGAACAAAATAAATGATATAACGTTAATTTCCCCTTATTTACCCAACAATTCGTCCAGAAGTCGTTAGTAACCTGCCAATTTGGCCCAATTAGAGGCAATATCTCAATCATTTATAAACGCCGAAAATTGGGCCAATTTTGTAATTTTCCACCGACTCCAATCTTTCCAGAAAGATGAACTAGAGAACAATAGAAATGTATCAGTTCAATCGGCACAAATTCGATTTAGATTCGGGTCACTTTAGGCAATCTAAAATTTAT
>JACDRP010001143.1:0-12855 GCA_013841185.1 Hycleus phaleratus | reverse complement strand
GCGGAATTTTGCTTTATTTTCAAAAATATTAGCACTCTAGATTGCTATAATCAAAATTTGAAGAAAACTAGCACTTTTGCCTTATATTGAAGTTTTCCTCTTTTTTATTTGATGTTAATGCAAAATTTCAAAATAATTTAGCACGTTTGATATGCAATTTCAAAATTTGAATAATAAGCTTTACTCTATTTGTGTTGGTTAACTCTTTTTCATCGAAATTTTGATTCAGTGCCGCAAATTATAAGAAAGAGCACTATTATTCTAGAATTTCCAATTTTTTTAATGAAAAGTAGCGCCATAAACTGAGACGTTTCGATTTATTTGATTCTAATGGAATTTTTTGAAAAATTTAGTACTTTAAGTCAAAATTTTGAAAATATTAGTGAAAAATTTTGTGTTATTTTGAAAATATTCCAATATTCCGATACCTCAATGGTCATAATCAAAATTTTGAAGAAAACGTAGCACTATCATTACAAAATAGCACTATTGAGATAGATTTTGATTAATTTTGAAAATATTTCACTACTCTATGCAGTAATAATCAAATTTTGAGAAAAAATAGCCCTTAGTATAAAGAGAATTTCGAAAAATACAAATTTAGTCGAAAATTTTGTTTTATTTTCAAAAAAAAAATGAGAAAAGATAGCACTTTTGCCTAATATTTTAGTTTTCCTCTTCTTTATTTGATTCTAATGCAAAATTTCACTAGAATTTAGTACTTCTGGTATGCAATTTGAAAATCTGAATAGTAAACTTTGCTCTGTTTGTCGTAGTTAACTGCTTTTCATCGAAATTTTGATTTTTTTAATAAAAAAACCTGAAATTTTATCATGAAATTACATTCAAATCTCATTTTTCATTGATTCAGTGCCGCAAATTCTAAGAAAGGGGGCTCTTGTTCTAGAATTTCAAAGTTTTTTAATGAAAAGTAGCGCCATATACTGAGACGTTTCGATTTATTTGGTTCTACTGAAAATTTTTGAAAAATTTTGTACTTTTAGCGCAAAGTTTTAAAATTTTAGTAGAAAATTTGGTGTTATTTTGAAAATATTCTAACATTCTAGGCGGTCATAATCAAAATTTTGAAAAAAGTAGCACTGTCACTATAAAATTCAATATTTAGATGGATTCTGCTTAATTTTGAAAAGATTCCACTGCTTTATGTAGTTAGATCCAAAATTTGAGAAAAAATAGCCCCGTATTAACAGAATTTCTAAACATACACATTTAGCCCAAAATTTCAAGATTTCAGTAAGGAATCTTATTCTATTTTCAACGATATTACAGCATTCTAAACTGGTATAATCGAAATTTGAAGAAAAATAGCACTTTACTTGATTCTAATGAACATTTTTGAAAAATTTAACACTTCTAGCTCAAAATTTAAAAATTGCGATGGAAAATTTTGTACACTTTAGAGATATTCCACAATTCCAGTAGCACTGCTAGTACTACACACAACTTAATTGGGCGTTTTTTACCAAAATTTTACCAAAAGACTCGAAATTATTGAATGTCACAGTTTGGGCGCCCTCTCAGACATTTAGAGAATTTGGTTGAAGTCAGCTTCAGTTACCTCCATAACCGACTATATCAATGCAGTCAAGCTGGCCGAATTGACACAAACCGACTGTACAGTTGCCATATAATTCCAACAATTTCGAATTGATTCAATGTATTTAAAGTGCGTTTCTAGCGATAATTAAATATTTCCTACTAAATTAATAAACCATAAAGATTGTAATTGATCCTGTTTATAGATTGAGATTAAGATTTGTGTTATAAAAATCGTTCAGGTTACACAAATTAAACAATTTAATTACCATGTCAAACTTGATAAATTAACGATTTATAGGATAAATTATCCGAAGAACTATGTAACAAATAATTATTATTAATTCAGTTGTATTTCATGACAACATTGTGAAAGTTCTACTTATATTCTCGTAACCAGTTTTCTGTAAACGTTTCAATAAATTAATAAATTAAATTAAATAGGAACGCAAAAAGGCAAAAATAATTAATACGATCGTATAAGATAAGAGGAAAAAAACGTCGATGTTATTTTATTTATACCGTCATTATATTCAATATTGTAACAGATACTTATCTAGAAACTTATCTAGAACTGCTACTTCTGTAAGCTTGGTATTTCCTGTTCTGGCATAGAATGTAAGTTGTGTGAAATTGGCGACAAGCCTAGTTTCTTCCTTTATTTTCTGCCCCTATCTATTTGCAATAAATTCAAAAATTGTCCAACAATTATTAGTGATTTATTATCGATTGGGGAAGAACTGAATCTTCTTGAATTACAACGATCATTAGTCAATCAATCAAGCTCGTATTCTTCGAAGACTGGAAATGCACCACGGCGCATAACGTGAATTATTACCAATGCTGATAATTGATGGTTTAACAGTAAATTACAACTTGGTAGTGTGCAAAAAATTCAAATTTCCCACCAAATTACGCTAACTTGATTCGAAATTCAACAACAAAAATCCAGGACAAATAGTGATTGATTTTTCGAGATTTCGAAACTTGCAATTTCTCAACTATTTATGAAATTGTTATAAACGTGTCCTCGTTAAAAAAACCACTTTCAATTTAATTATTTCAAAGAATTTCCTGATATTTCGATATTAGTTTGTATTCATTCCAATTTCCCGCTTGAAGTCTCCATCCTGATTGGCCAATTTGTCGATTTTGTCGGCTTTAATAGAGCGCGAAATTTAAACGACACATTTTAGATTTCAATTGGTTAAATTATGACAGCTACGAGACTTGAAATTAAAAAAATTACCGAAAAACTACTTTCAATTTGATTTTTTCTAAGAATTTCTGGTTATTCGGAAATTAAATTATAATAATTCAAATTTCCCACAAATTCCAACAAGATTCCCCTGATTGGCTAGAGCATAGCAGACAATTGACTAATTTTGTCGGCGCTACTGCTATTTTTGGTTTTGATTGGTTCAATTATGGCGCTAAATTTAAAATACGTCCAATAGAAACCAAATTAACTAATTCATTGATTTGTACAAGTTATAATAGAACGAAAAAATTAGAAGACATTAAATTTAATTATTTATTAAAACCTACTTTAATTTATAGCTTCACAATTATTTTAAAAACCACGCAATATAATTTTTATTAATATTAAAATAATAATTAGGACCGTTGTATTGATTGGCTGTAAAATTTGGAATTCAACCAATCGAATCCTTAAACGACCGTTATCCTGATTGGTTATAATAGGCGCCAAATTTAAACTCAATTACATTTTAACTATTAAGAAAACTGCTACTAATTGAGAGAATTACAAGAAATTTTATGGTTCTCAATCAAAATTATAGAGATTAACATTATAATCTCATCAAAAATTAATGCAACAACTGCAACTATTTGTAAATTAGAAACTTGTTTAACCTGTCGATTTGTTATTCATTTCCTGAATTTGGCCGAGTGTTATTTTATTTAATCTACTGTTAACATAAAACGATATTAATCTAGGTTAGTAAACAACTAACAACCATATTGTTATTTATTGTTGCTTAGCAACCGTATCAGGTGCAATTAAATACGCAGGTGCGTTAATTGAGCGAGGGAAATTTGAAATGTAACTTGTATTTAAATCAATTTGTTAAATTCTAACAAGATTTATATAACTGCATTTATAATTAACATGTTTTGATAGTGTAATTTGAATTTGTTGTTATAATATAAATAACATCTAATCTTAATATGGTTAGAGTATAATTCTTGGAACAATCAAACAATCATACGCTTCATTGATTCGTTTAGTATTTGATATTTTTCTATTTGTTTTTAATTTTATCAACTATTGTTGAATAGGGGGGAACCGGAAACGTAAGTCGTTACTCGAATTGTTAATTTTATTAAAATATGCAACTAGCTACGCTGTACGTTTAGAATCCACCGATTCGTCTGGACGTAATAAAATTATAGATTGTTGATAATAAAAACATTATTTTCAATCACTGCCACTATTTTTAGACTACATTAATTATAAGATAAGTGAATGAATCGTATGTTGGAGTAATAGAGAGAAATATTTATTTCAATTTTCCACTTGAAATTGACGCGTTTCGATCTCGTTCAAATTTACAGTCGGCTTAAAATCGTCGGATTAGCGAAGTCAAGGCGACCGTTTTCGCTCAATTGGAGTGTAGATTTTTTCGTGTTAGGATGTAATAATTTATTTTCATAGATTTAAAACAAATATTTTCCTTTTATTATGCAAAATACTCGTGTATACAATGAAATAAATCAGTCAACATCGTGTTAAATTTATTCTTTTATACGATTTTTTGAATTTCCTGAAGAGATTCAGTTGGGTGGTCGTTTCGTATTATTATTCATGTTGTTGGTGTATTTTGTGACAATGTAGGCGTTGAAAAGATAATAAAAATCAATTGGAATTAATGGGGAATTCGGTAATTTCGCCTCTCGATCCATAAATTGGGAAATCTTTTTTTATTTTCAATATAGATACATATCAAATAATTATATCGACACTTGATTTGTGTCATTTTTCCATCAACTTTGATGTTGAATCTACTTGGAAAAAGTCCAAACTATAAATCCGGTTATTATAATAATGGAAAATAATAATAATAATGAATTTACGTGTATCAAAATCTGGTTGCTGTTGGAATTGAAAATAAATCAAAATGGAAAATATACAGATAAGGCGAGTTTAACTCGAATCATACACAAATTCTGTCACAAATCGTCAAATAAAGCTAGTGTGCAACTATTTTGATCGCCTTATCTGTATATAGAAGCACACTTTGATCATTTGTGACTAAATTTATTGTAAGGCTCCTTGCTTTTTAATATTCACTAATTGAGAAATGCGTGTAGTAAAATCTAGTTGTGGTTGAAATAGAAAGGAAAACAAAGTGGAAAATATACAGGTACGGCAAGTTTATATCAAATCATACCCAGATTCTCTGTGAAGCTATTTGGATTGCTTTCTCTGTATATTGATAATTTATTATTCTATCCGGAGCTCGGTGCTCCAAGGCTAGTTACTTTTCAGCATCCACTGATAGAATAACACTTATAATCCGTATTTTCCCTATGAAAATCCTGTATTTATCCGGACTATATGCAGAATCGAATCATACACAGATTTTGCCACAAATCGTCAAACTAGCCAGTGTGCAACTGTTTTGATCGCCTTATCTGTATATAGAAGCACACTTTGATCATTTGGGACTAAATTTATTTTAAGGCTACTTGCTTTTTAATATTCTTTAATTGAGAAATGCGTGTAGTAAAATCTACTTGTGGTTGAAATAGAAAAGAAAACAAAATGCAAAATATACAGGTGTGGCAAGTTTATATCAAATCACACAGATTGTCTGTGTAACTATTTGGATTGCTTTATCTGTATATTGATAATTTATTATTCTATCCGGAGCTCGGTGCTCCAAGGTTAGTTACTTTTCAGCATCCACTTATAGAATAACACTTATAATCCGTATTTTCTCTGTGAAAATCCTATATTTATCCGGACTATATGCAGATATGCTTGGATAAACAAGTGATGATGGTAGAAAAAAAACCAAAGAACAGGAATCCATAGCAATATAGTAAGCGAGAATATTGAATAGAATATTAATGAAGTCACAGAAATAAAATATTAACAAAGCGAACAAAAACTGCACAAAAAAACTAGGCATTTCAAGGTTTGTACAACAAGATTGTCCGGTTTCGAATATAAAATCGGTAAATTAGCAGAGAAACAAGAACATTGATTGATTTGAGTGTGTTTAATCCAATCGCCAGTTGTGTATATTCGTATAAAATTGTTTATTTTATTAGATTGGTAATTTTGGTTGTCATTTTGACAATCCTGTCAAATTTTCTCAAATCTCAATCAATTTGAACGGTTTTAACGATAATGTTGTTGTTGACGAAGACGTAAGTAACAAATTGAATTAATTACCGTTAAATTATTCACATTCATATGTTAATTTAACGGAAAAAAAAATGCATTATCGTCATAAAATTTAATGAAAGTTTATGAAATTTCAACAGATGGACGGTTTTAAGAACACAACTGTGAACATAACGGTTTTTTTCTTATTAGAAATCACGAATAGAGCGGATTTTTAGATGAAACAATTGAAGAATGTCTTATATGATTTTACTACAATTGCCAGGTGTGTATATCAAATGTACAAGAATAATCGAAGTTGGCTATGCTTTTGTTACGTAATATCATAGATTACTTGGTATTTTAGTAAATTTGACATATGTCAAGTGAGTGTACGAATAAAGCTACGACATATATTTTGAGGGTCTGAAGACCGGCCAATTAGGCCACTTTCTGTGGGTGTTATTAATCAGAGACTTTATCAATTTTGCCAATTTTAAACGTTGATTAATTCTCGAATATAATACGAGAGGAAAAAAAATCGTTCATTATTGTTATTGAGATATTAATAAAAACATCTGGGCAAACGATCAACTCAACTACCTAACGGACTAACTAACCGAACAGAGAGTTAAAAAAAAACTATACACGTTTTGCTAAACTATAACAATAATACTAATTATAATTGTTCAGATTATAGAAATCAAGGTTAGAATTCATCTAAAAATAAAGACTGTATATTTACAGGGTGATTCACCAATCTAGTTTATTGAAAGCAGAAGTTCTAGGAAGTTTTCAATGTTGAATTTCAACCCCCGTTGTGGAAAATAGGCGTATTTTTGAATTATCTCGATTATTTCTATAATTGGATTTTTTTGAGGTTAGTTTATAAACTTCCATTTGTCTATTATGGCAACAATAGTGAATCACCCGGTATAAATCCGTTGTAAAGGACACGAAAAATGTCAACCGCTAATATTAAAAAGGCACTACATGAATAAAATTTGTATTGTGTGGGTTGTTTTTTGTTTTAATATAAACAACAATAGAGCATACAGGACGTTAAAATTTTACTAAAAATAAACGGATTTTCCCTCTATAAACAACAAAAATTCATAACAATAGTGGTAATGATGAAAGAAAACAAACCTCAAATTAAATTGATTAAAAATTTCGGTTAATTAACCGAAATTCTAATTTAATTTAATTTAATTTTTATGAAAATAGACGTCTGTGTTAATTATAGATTTTGTGTGTTGATTAAAATTTCAAAAGATGGAAATAGAGACTAGGGCATGATTGCACCATTTAGGTCATTGTCATTCTAATAATATTCCCATTAAAAAAAACGGTATTGCCAACAAAAAAATCTAATTAATTCCAATTTTTTAAACAAATCCTCCATAGAAGACAGAAATCGGGGAAAGGGGACATCGGAATTTGTGTATCTAATAGTAATTTACGCTTTTTATTGGCGAAATTATTTAGAAAAATACCATCAAGTTTATTGAACTGAAATCAGCGTAGGTTTTGAGATTTCTTTTTTTTCCGATACATATATGTACAGAAAAACAAAAGACTCTAACTAGGTTTCTATGGCAACTTATTTAAAATGGAAGAAAAATAAGAGCATCGCTTGATTGTCATCTGTTATACACAGCCTACGTTGATTACCAAATGCAGATATTTCCACGATATATAAAATTATACTCTGTCTATTTTGTAGCGGTCATTTCGGTTTTATTCTCTAATTTAATGAGATTGACGCGAACATAACCTAATTTCTACTAATTTAATCTCTTACGAATTTAGTAATTTTGTGCATATTAGGTTGGCATTGCAATTAGTTTATCACGTGGCTATAACAAAAGCGTTGTTTTCAATGAGGTTATTGGTTGTTTTAGAATTTGGCGCCTTTGTACGGAACGACTGTTTTGTTTTCAATGACGTATTGCTGGGTTATTGGTTATTTTCAAATTTTGCGCCTTTACAGAAAACCAATGGGATTTTTTCTGAATCAAATCGTATATCAAGTGAGTTAATTGGCAGTTTATTTATGACACAAAATTTTTGAGGTTATAGTCAAGTCATTTATAAGTTTTTTAACGATTTATAAATACGGGGAAGTTTTCTATATTAAGACATTAAATTGATGTTATCAATTTTTAAATCTTAATGTTTCATTATCGCGTTTCTTTCAACTGTTTAGATTAATTAATTCGATAATTATACTTCTCCCCTTCAAGATTAATCATCTTTATTTTTATGGTAATTATAAGACAAAAATAAGAGAAAATCAACAACAATACCTGATTAGTTTGATGTTTTTGAAGCATTTTTGACAACTCAATTAACGGTAACGATTAAATTTCGATAATAAATAAAACAAGAAAACTAACACTACGGTTGTTTATTTTTTTTAATTTTTTTTTTTTTTTAATTTTCATTATAGGGAAACTCAAGTCAATTAAACTCACGGTAGGTGTTCCAATGGTAGTAAACTGGGTGTAATTTATTGTGTGGAAATGTTCGTTTGTACGTCAATTTCCCGGAAAATCGTCCTGGAATTTATCCAGAAGATTTACAAGAATTTTCGAGCGAGTGAAAAAAACTGAGAGATTTATTTCTAGAATTAATCGTAAGATAATAACAGGCCAGATATTTCCTCTTGTCATCCGTTCATTGGTGATAAAAACAAGAAATATGTCGTGTTGATTGTTTTTCTAATTGAATTCAATTTTCTAAATACCATTAGCACACTCCAATTGTTAGTTGGTTTTTTTTTTTAATTATTTTAATTATTGTTAGTAAAATAAGAGGATAATTTCAATTTATCGCCGCTGTTGTTGTTCTTGTTGTAAGAAACGGAATTCCATCCAAGCCCATCGACCTAACTGACTATCAACGTTATAACCATCATTTATTAGAACTTTCTTTTTTATTCCTCATATAATAATAATAATGATGATCACGGTAATAATATAATCACATCTACCGTGAATAGTTCGTTATAAATGCATGACGATTAAGGTCGGTGTACATTTGGCGACAAAAAACAAATGAAATCGCACTTATGTTATATTTCATGTATATTGCGTCTATTTGAAACTGGCCAACTTGACTTTAAAACTGTAATGATTCGGATCAATTTAAAGTGACTAAATTTCTTCCTTTTTAACAAAATAGCTAGAAAAACTTCTTTCAAATCTAGTCTAAAAGTCTAGAAAATTCGGTAAAAATCGATGATTTGGTTTGGAAATATCTCAATCGAGAAGTTATCCGTAATTTCTATTAAAAACTGATTAACTTGACTCTAAAACTGAAATGATTTCAATTTAAAAATATGCCTAAAGTTCTTCGTTTATAACAAAATGGCTAAAAAAGCTGATGATTTGGGGCAAAATTCGATGGTTTAGTTAGAAAATATCTCAATCAAGAGATTGTTCGTAATTTCACGTATACTACATCTATTAAAAACTGATTAAAAATATGCCTAAAGTTCTTCGTTTATAATAAAATGGTTAGAAAAATTGATGATTTAAAGCAAAATTGTTTCAAATCTAGCTTGAAACTCGAGAAAATTCAGTTTGAAAATATCTCAATGAGGAAATTGTGCATAATTTCATGCATACTACGTCTATTAAAGACTGATTAACTTGACTTTAAAACTGTAATGACTAAAGTCAAAAATTTTAATCAGAATTATTCGCCTATTTACAAGCAAATTATCGATAAAGGCCGGTGTACATTTGACTGTGCTTAGGTTATGTAGTGTCGTAGATTAGTTCGACCACATTTGAAAAAGACATCTCAAGCAATTTACGACTACACCACACCAAATGTATACCACGATAATTTACCTCTCAATTAGCTATGTTTTTTACGTAAAGTCATAGACCTGTTCAGACACCTAAAAATGGCGTTAACAAATGTCAGATTTAGTAATGTATGGAATAAGCTACGACACTATGTAATCAACGCATAGCCAACTGCGAGGGAAATAATACTAATACGTATACCATGTGTGCTACGCCATTTCTCTACGTAGTAGCCTATGACTTTGCGAACGTATGTCAGTTTCTTGTTCCAACTAAATAATCTGCATTACCGACACTTTATTGAAATAAGAGCATGTCGGTAATGCAGATTACAGTGTTGAAGTAAGAAGCTGACCTACGTTCACGAAGTCATAGGCTACTACGAAGAGGAATAGCGTGGCACACATGGTATATTACAATTGGCTACGTATTCTTCAAATAGTGGCGTAGTATTGTTCTTACTTTCATGTATACGAAGTCTATTACAAGCTGACCAACTTGACTTTAGAACTGTAATGATTTGCGACGATTTAAAAATACAACTAAAATTCCCGCTTTGTTGGTTTAGGAACAAAATTTGATTAAAAAAACCATTAGAGTCAAATTCTTTCAAATCTAGCCCAACATTTGAAAATTTTGGCCAAAATGGCCTTTTGCTGTATATTTAGGAGCAAAAAAATCGCTAAAAACTGATAATTTAGGTTGAAAACGTCTTAATAAAAGTTAAAAATTTGCCTTAAAAGTGATGGAATTAATTTTGGGGGGAAATTTCGACGGAAAACTGTTAACACAAAACGAAAATTTCCTAAAACATACCCCAAAAGTGTAAAATTGTTGCCTTTAAATGGCTCTCAAAATTATTTTAACCGGTTATAAAGGGGATCCAAAGCGCATTTGAGCAAAATTTGGGCCAAGCAGCCGAAATGAGCCAAATTCGGGCCAAAAACCGAGCGTTTCCAAAACAAGAGGTTTTTGACCAACGTTTCGATGAGCTACGAGGTTCAAATTTTGGCTTCTTGTAGGTTCTAAAAATATTTTTCAAATCACCCACCAAACAATGTTGCTCGAAAGTGTCTCAAATCTCACAATAAAAATCAAAAATCCACCTCTAAAACCGGCTAAATTCACACTATTCGTTTGGATTTTTCGATAAAATGATAATGGAGCGATTAGAATACCAGTCAATATTTACAAATTTCCTGTCACCATGCTTATTATTATTATCATTATTATTGCCTAAAAAGACTAAACAGAATTAAGAAATTTCGACTCACATTTGCATACCAACACATTTATCGGGGCCCATCAATTAAACACGGACAGATCTCAATTACTGACGAACCTACTTGACAACATTCCACTATAATGTTGTTTTTCGTTTCACCCAAACAAACACAATAATTTTACAAATGTTCCAACGATTCGCCCCCAATCAAATTGTAATTGAACGTTAAAGAAATAATAATCGAATAGTATCGAGAGTTAATTCAATAAGCTCTAGAAAGCATCTAGGACGCGCATTTATAAGAATTTATATTCCAATAATGATGAATTTAATAGTAATTCTCCCATCCATTCGCTCATTTATTATTATTTAATATGATCAACTGATTGTGAGTTGAGAACTTATCAAATTGTGAATAATTTAACATAACTGCACAATTTTAATTCAGTTATTAATATTTGAAATTCTACATATCACCATTAAACCGTATGATTAAGATTCTTTAGATAATCCGACGAGGTACGGCTTTAATTGCGCCACATTTCACATCATACGAGCACACAAAAAAATAATAAACGCTATGATTAAATGACTTTATTTTAGAATAATTTCGCCAGATAATAATTTCCTATTAAATAGAATTTCCAAGAAGTCTAATTATCATAATCCATAATTAACTTGACTCTAAAATATACTCCGGCTACTTTATTTCCACCACCTTAACTTAACGAATTGCCCTGGGTATTTATAACACTATCTAATAGCAGATTGTGTTATAAATACAGAATTCTTCTGTAAAGTTAGTGTTGGTAATGAGATACCGCAAAATTTTACCGTGTCAAATTACGCCATAAAAATAACCACAAATTGATAATTTCGTTTTTATTATCGTTAGAATTACTGTTATTTGTCGTAAATTGAGAGCTGGATTGTTAGGAAAATTGCCCACAAATTATGGTGATAAAACAGTATAAAAAGATTGTCTTTGTTTGATAATTTGAAGTTAAGTTGGCCGATTTCGGATAGGCGAAATATATTGGTTTAAATTCAAATTTAAGTTGCTTTAAATAGAATTTTATTTATATTTTAGCAGAATATAACAATTTCTTAGATTTTGTGCATCCAATCGATTGGAAAGTCTTACTGTTAGATGGAAATTGGAAAATTATTGAAATTTTCCAATTTGAAAGCCTCAAAAATTCAGATTTTATTATTTCTTCAACAATTAATTGTCCATAAATTAAGATGTAAAACAATATAAAAGGATCGTTTTTATTTGATTATCTAGTAGGTAAGTTGTCCGAATTCGAATAGACGAAGTATATTTGTTTAAATTTAAATTTGAGCCGATTTAAATGGAATATTGTGTATACTTTGATATAATCGACTAGAATACATCAATTTCTTAAATTTTTGCCCATAATCTATGATTTCTCAATTGGAAAATTTATAATTTTACAACTATTCAATTTGGAAGATGAAAATCGAGAAATTATTCAAATTTCCCAATTCGAAAGTCTACAAAATTTATACTTTATTACTTTTTCAACAATTATAGAAAATTGGCTATAAATTACGGTGTAAAATAATATAAAACGATTGTTTTTATTTAATTATCTGGAAGGTAAGTTGTCAGATTTCGAATAGACGAAGTATATTTGTTTAAATTTAAATTTGAGTCGATTTAAATGGAATATTGTGTATACTTTGATATAATCGACTAGAATACATCAATTTCGTAGATTTTCGCCGATAATCGACGATTTCTCAATTGAAAANCCGATGAGCTACGAGGTTCAAATTTTGGTAAAATAATCTCCACGACCCTCCTATCAATTCTTAAAATATTTTTAATTCAACAGCCCCCATAGTGGCACATTTAGAAAAACCGAAAATAAGCG
>JACDRP010001141.1:0-12893 GCA_013841185.1 Hycleus phaleratus | reverse complement strand
TTTTATTTTGAAAAAATCGAATTAATCTTTCAATTGCAGAAGAAAATCTTGGAATATATGTTTTTCATATTTTTGCCTATAATTTAACAAATATTGTCAATTTTTCTATGATTTTTCTACAAATTGAGAAAATAATTTCAGATCTTCAAAAAATCCTCCAATAAGTTTGTTAATTTTCTGAAAAATTGATGTAATCTGAAGGGCGTACATTACATTCTTTTCTTCAATTCAGTATCAAAAAAAATCAGTTTTTAATAATCGGTATCTCCCTTGTTTGATGGTGTATTGTGATGAGTACAATACCATTAGGAAAAGTATTTTAAGGGGCATTTATCAGCTTTTCTATTCAAGAAAATTCCAATTGAACCTTGAATCAATTGAGTTATGCGAGTTACTTGCGAAAATCTTGAAGGATGCGTTTTTTCAAGCAACTTAGGAAATAATAAAGATTTGTCAAGCATTTTCTCAAAATATATAGCAAATTTAAGCACTTTCCAAATCTTTCAGAAATTTGGCGGTGGTATTATCAGTTTTCCGGGACACCGAAGAAAAGCTATCAATTTTATTTGCAGTATTTTTTCTGTATTGATCAATTTCTTTTCGTTTCTGTTTCCGCTTTCTGTTCCGTTTCTGTTGGTCCCGTTAAAATGAATTAAAAATATTTGTTTCCTGTACTAGCACTTCCGTAACATCTGTTTTAATAAATTATAAAATAGGCAACTAAATATACACAAAGCTCGTGTTTATGATTGGTTGGCTTTTAAAATTTCTCTATTATTTAAAGATTATTTTGAAAACATTACACAAAAGTCATTGTCTTCCAATAAACAATACCGTTATTATAGTGGAGAAAATATGAATTATTGTTAAGTAATAATAAATAAAATGAGGCGACCCTAGAAACTCTCACTTTTCTGATTGTTGGTGAAATTGTTTTATTAATCGCCACACACGAACAAAACCATCATGGAAAAATTGCTGTATCGATGAATAATTTATAAAAGTTGTGCGTTAAAAAATACAGCGAATTGAGTGTTTGGGTTAAGGCTGAACAATAATAATGACACACTTTCTCGAAGGAAAAGGTCAAAGTCAGAGCTATGGTGGAATGTCAAGAGAAAGCAAACGAGTACCTACACAGAAAGTACGTATCACACTGATCGAATCCGGACCGGAAACTAGTCATATGACGCAAACTATAATTACAATTTACTGAGTTTAATTTGTGGGTGACAATTTGAAAATTTAAAATTGTCCGAGCTTGCGGTTTTGTTGTTGCAGTAGAGCGGGGAAATCCAACCTACTGTTCTTAATATTGAAGAAAATCATTAAAAATCCACACCATCACTGCTGCTTTTCCATGCGTAAAGATCATCTTTTTTGTTGCTATTTCCATTAATAATTTCGCTGTAAAATTGTTGTAAAATATGGAACACGCCGATTCTAAAATAAATCATAATAATATTGTGAGAATTTCTCTTGAATTAAAGAAAGTTGTAGTTTTATTATTATTATTGCTACTTTTTCGGTTGGAGATTTCATGATTAACAAAAATTTAATGACCACAATTAATCGACCTCATTTTCTAGAATCGAGCCGAATTTTCTACAATTTCCCATAAATATCTCAACAAAAGAGAAATACACACTTTTCATTTCTAATATGGTCTAAATTTCTGAAATTCACCCCTCTTCGCTTCTATTAAAAGAGAAATGATTTTTGTTTATAGATTTGATTATAAAAAATGGAAATCCGTCTCTATTGGACGAAATTCAATGGTAGATTTAATGGTCAGTGGTCTAAAAATTGATGATTTGAATTTCTCTTGAATGTAAGACTGACTTTCAGTTTTTACTCTCAGTTGCCGTCCAGCTCTGTACCAACGGTTACACCATCATCATAATCGATTGATGGTTCGATTTTATAAAATTTCGGTACGGACGTGTTGCGGTTTCCAATTTTTAATGTGCTACGGTAAAACTGCCAAAGAACAATAAGTGAAAATACATAAATCACGCTCTACTTAACCATCCATTGTCGACAATGCGATTTAATTATTACCAACAATTAGTGTTGTGGCTATTAATTATTGTCATTGCTGTATTAGTACAATGTTCGGATAATGAAATTAAAGGTATCGATACTATTGTTGTTATAATTGTTGTTGAAAATTGGTAATTTTCCAGACACTGAACAAGGGAAATTTACAAAAAACTTCTACTATCCACCGCCGAAAATGCGCTTCTTCGACGAGTTAGGCTGTAAGTACGATTACCAAAGTGAAATCAATTTTGTAAATGTTCCAAAACTCATCTACATAAATGTGTTTCTAGTTCAATTATTTGTTGAAAATGGAAACTCAATTTCTCCGAAACGAACGCGTAAACACACGTGTTTTCATCAAAATATAATCCGATATTATTCAATATTATAATTATAAAACATGACTTGTGTACAGAGACTGTCATTAACAATAGGACAATCTCGTAATATAATCATCATTATCATCATTATTGTTATCATACATGAGATGGCACACTTTAAATAATAAGACATTAAAATGACGATAATTATTACAGCGACGAAACGTGGAGACTTTGTTGTTTTATTTCCGGAAAAGTGTCGAATTTACGATTTAGGTCAACCGAAAACACAATCAAAAAACTTTATGTTACACTAAAGAAAAAATGTTGTAACTCAATTAATTTATCCAACCGCAACTCTTCTCCAAGACAACCGGTAGTCCAATATTGATGTCGATTTGGCCCAAAATTCGGCACAATTTCAATTTTGTTGCGAAATTGCCGAGGTAGTTTGAAAACGATTGTCAACTGATGATGGTCTTTAAAATCTGCAAGGAAATTGGGTAATTATATCCGTTTCAACTGGACATTACAACACAATTAGGGGAAATTTGTAATAATCGAAATTCTTGGCCATATTAGAATTTTTCGAATGTCCCAAAGATGTTCCGCTATACGCTTTCAATATTAACTGGCGCACAGGTAAAAGTGAAAGACTCAATTATTGGACGAACAACAAAAGCTTTCACTGCGTTTGTATTTTTTCTTCAATTAACAACTATTTGAATTTTCTTCGAAATCTTCCAATAACAATCAATCGAATCGATTGGGGATTTGCGATAAAATCCGGAATTAAAACAAAATCCGGAATTATAACAATAGCAATTTTAATAACAACAGCAACAACAACAAGTAGAAGAATAGCTTTCACTTATTGTAACTGCACTACATGCCATCCGTGTCGATTCTTCGGAAGGTCTTCAGTCTTGAACAACGCACAGTGCTAGTACCATCGGAGACGGTCTTTGAAAAGAAAGTTCCGATGCTGTACTCGAATTAAACCAAAATTCCCTTCAATTCTTATTGCGTGCGAATATGTCGGCGATAATTCTTAGAAATAGTGCTGTAGTGTTGTTTGTATTGTTGTTATTATCGGTGGATGTAACACGGACGTTACCAAACGATCGCCAGGCTCAAGAGCTTTTACTGTTAGACGAATTGGGTAAACGCGGCGGAATTGGAGCACCAGAACAGGACAGTTTGATCGATCTGTTAGGAAGAAGTACGTTTCCATTCTCAACGTTTTTTATTAAAGCTGTTACGATTTAGTAATTGCGCTGTAAATTCCCATCGTTGAGTAAAAGAAATCGAATTAAAATTGTGCCAATTCGATTAGATTCAAGTTCGAAATTGTATCGAAATCTGGAAATGGAAAAGTACAATTATTATAGAGAGTAAATCCTGTAATCCGACTAGAATAATTACGACGATAATGAGCGTGTCTTGAGATTCGAATATCACGATTTTTGATGAAAGAACACGACTTCCGATTACCGTAATTCTGCTAAATAATGCCTAAATGCATTCTAAATAAGTAAATTTGGCAAAGTTGCGTGTCTCCAAGCAACACTCGAATTCTTCCCGTCTAACAGTGTCGGCAATTTTCGGCAATTTAAAAACAATTTCCAAAATTGTTTCCAGTAAAAGTCTCCGGCACGAACTGAAAATTCTCCACACTACTATAAATTCGAGTTTTAATTAAATTTTTATCAATTTCAGTGATACCGCAATCTTGCCGTTTTCGTGGCGTGAAATACGAATGTGGATTGTCGATCAGTTGCGTTTTGGGCGGCGGCCGGCCCTTGGATCTCTGCTCCGGCGGTATGATTTGGGCATGTTGTGTTGATCGCGAAGTACACGCACCTACGCATCATAACGATGTTGGTGTATTGAACAATGCCAGTAAGTCCGTAAATAAATCATTAAAATTTAACTCGTTTGTAAATATTTGATCGAAAAAACGAATTTAACTCAGAGTTAATTTTTAATTGATCAACAAACTAACCGTATCAACTAACAAACATTAGACACGTACCATCTAGTGGGATATTATCCGTCATCGGATGCTGATCACCCCGATTCGAATAGCGTGGACAGGCCGAATTACCACAGGCCGCACTACTACCACCCTAATGATAATGACGATGATCGGCTGGCATCAGGCCAAAAATATCCGAGTCGACCGAACGAGGAGGATTTGATCGAACCACCCAACCACAGGGGTAACAAAATTATCGCAAAACCAACACTTTTATTGTAGCACACACATTAAGGATGCCTGCAACCCAAAATACAGTAGTCTCTAGTTTAAACCTTCTAATTACCTGTAATTTCCTGATTGTTGATTAGAAAATAGAAACGAGCATGTGGAATTATCAGATTTATCGTCAACACTCCAATTATAACCGAATTTTTTCTTCTAGGCTGCGGGGAATTGTACACACGCAGCAATCGGATTGTCGGCGGCCATTCAACAGGATTTGGCTCGCATCCCTGGCAAGTGGCCCTAATTAAAACCGGCTTTTTAACGAAAAAACTCGCCTGTGGGGGTGCTTTATTGAATGAACGCTGGATCATTACAGCTGCCCATTGTGTAGCAACGTGAGTTAAACAAATCAAACCCCCATTATTCTTAAAAAAAATAAAAATAATTCCAGAACTTCGAATGGTAATATTCGTGTTAGACTGGGCGAGTGGGATGTACGCGACCAAGACGAGAAACTACCCTACGAGGAATTCTCAGTTGAACGGAAAGAAGTCCACCCCGGCTACTCGCCGACAGATTTCAAAAACGATGTAGCTCTAGTAATGCTCGATAGAAATGTGAAATTTAAACAACACATAATCCCCGTCTGTCTCCCATCACCAGCGGTAATTCCCCTGTAAAATGGCATAAATAATTCTAAATTTACAAATTTCAGTTGAAATTGCCGGGTCGGATGGCAACAGTGGCCGGTTGGGGTCGCACCCGGCACGGTCAGGCCACCGTACCGTCGGTGTTGCAAGAAGTCGACGTTGAAGTGATCACCAACGATCGGTGCCAGCGGTGGTTCCGTGCAGCCGGACGCCGGGAGACCATCCACGACGTTTTCTTATGCGCCGGATACAAAGATGTATTGTAATTTTATTGAAATTAGACTTGACTTAATTGGGTTAATTTTAGGGTGGTAGAGATTCCTGCCAGGGAGATTCGGGTGGGCCTTTGACGCTGAACGTGGACGGCCGGCGTACTCTTATCGGGTTAGTCTCATGGGGTATCGGCTGTGGACGCGAACATCTACCGGGGGTTTACACAAATATACAGAAATTCGTGCCTTGGATCGATAAAGTTTTGGGCTAATTCAAGAAGAGTGTAACGAAATTTAAAAAAAAACGAACATCAGTGCCAGTGTGATTGTTAAATTATTGAAAATGAACCGAACAACGAAGGGACTTTTTTGAAATTTAGTTGAACCAAAAATTGAATCGTATCTGAATCATCTCAATTATAATTAGATTTAAATTATTTTAATTTATACTGTTTTTTATTAATATTTTTATACAATAATCGGTAAACGTTGTGATTGAGAATTGATGGTTTCACAGGAAATGAAACTGAATAGTGCTAAGGAATTGTAAGTCTGCATCAGATACCAGCTGTAATTTTGTAAAGATTTTTGAGCAATAAAACAACTCTCCCGATGGTTACGAAAATTTTTTATAACTCTTAACATGCACCGGAACGCTACGATTCTAAGAACCGATAACAAATTACCGCTTAATCACCAACAAGGAAGTATCTCTTTGCTCCACAATTCCATTGGAAACGCATAAGAAGTTGCCACCGTTTAAGGCGTCTCTCACCAATATTCCCATCAATTTCCCCAAGCTGCCACCTTTATCGAAATACAATTCGATCATCCAAGTACAAAAATAAGTACTAACGGTACCTCCCCACCGTTTAACTCTATCCGTTTGTATACACGTTTTTTTTCCCCGACTTAAGTTTACCTTGTAATAAGTGTAGCTTATAGCGAACAGGTCGACGACCCTCCAGTTCTTGAGGATGGTGGCAGTGCTCTTCATTTGAAAATCAGTCCCAACGAAACACCGGACAGGTGAAGAACGTGGTCATGGGGATGGTGTCCATACAATAACAGGCGCGCTAATATTTAGACAAAAACGACAAATCAGAAACATCCCCTAATTTTGCGAAATTTTTGAAGTTGTTCCAGTTAATTTAACAGTTATTCATTAAGATGATTGTGTGAAATTGTGTTGTCTTTGTCACTGTTGTTGCTTTGTTTTTTGTTTATTTATTTGAAGAGTTTTATTTAATCGCTCCTGTTTATAAAGTCTAGTCTGTAAAGGTGAGTGTTTCTGAAAAGGTCTCCAAGTGGCTCTCTTAACCAGAACTTGACCCATATTTTATACAAGGCCAATGTTGCTACTACTGCTCTTTCGAATTTCTTTTCTAGAGCTAAAATACTCGCTTCATTCGAATTTTATCAATAATAGACTTGGCCGCTACCGGAAGTTGTATAAATTCGGTAAGTCTAAGTTGTTTTCAATTGAAGAGAAGATTTTATTCTTCTATGAAATTTGCGTCTTTGTTATTGGGACAAACCCAGAATCAACAAGTCCGACCTGATTTAATGGAATTTAAATTGGGTTGATTGTCCGTTTGGTTATGGTTGTTTTTTCACCGTTTAAATTCAAATCAATTCTGATAAATAATGGAAAAATTGCCTTCTATTTGGCGATAAAGATGCGCGAGTTTTGCTGATCTTCTTTCGAGATCATCCAAGGTGGAGATAAATTTGTAATTGGGCAGCGTGTCCGTGCAGTCAGTGACCTCCTGGTGGAACATTGGCCTTGGAATCGTCTCTTTCACAATAATCAAGCTTGCAACTAATTTTCTTCCTTGTGCATAGATACCCTCTTCAATACGCGTTCAATTTCACTTTTTTCCCACCTCTTCCTTTGCTTTTCTCAATTAATATTTGTTTTCATTGTAGATGTTGCCAGCTATCTTAGTTACTATAGCCACATTTCTATTGGAATTCTATACAGCATCACCTGTCTATAACATGCAACCAGCATTCATCACTGCCAACATCGGTAAGTTTTGCCAGCGCATTCCTCCAACGAAAACAACAATTAATAAAAGAATGATGTGGGCGACTTTCCCGATTGATTCTATATGGAAAAATTGGTTAATTTGCAATTTCATTGACACACTTGTTATTGTTGTAAATCATCAACTTTCACGACACTATCCGGATATCAGATTCCGCGTGATCTGTAGCAGTAAAAGCGACAATTTTCGCGATCAAATCCGACTTTCATTCGGTGAATCACCTCAAAAAAAACTGTCAACAACCCAAAATTGTTACGCCAAACCGATCAAAGCAAATAAATCAATTTGGAAATTCCTTGTAAGTTCAAGGAAAAGATTTCTCTTGCGTTGCAAAACTAGGAAATGTTTGTAATCCTCGACTGGGTCACCAGTGTCAATGTCGATAATCTACGAGTGGTAAATAGGAGGATTTTTGTCATATTTAGACAGTGACTCGCCCACGTTTGAGTCATAAAAAGTCAGGTAGGTGCCGATCTAGCGGTAGAGTTGTGGTGCGACCTGGACGACTTTGCTAAATATCGAACGAGTTCTTGTTATTTCCATTATCATCATCATTATTATTATTATCATCATTGTTGGCATAGTTATTCCGAATTCTGGTCAGATCAACATAAATGTTTCTACGTGCTCACAAACAATAATTCCATACACGCGGCGATATTTGCATGAATTGCACAATTTAAATCCCTTTGATTGATAATCAATCGAATTTTATTACATCAGAAATTAAAAAAAAAACCCATTAACTCCTTGAAGGAAACGGAAATTGTTGACGTTATTTGTTGTTTACATTTGTCGATAATTTCGAATTCCACGATAATCGTGGTCCGAAAAAAACGAAAAATAGAAACCGGGTGACCAATGGCGGGTAATAAGTTGAAGTACCACTGGGCCAAGGTAACGGGACCAATAACGTCACGTTTAGACAGAGACGGTCAGCTGTTTAATAAGGAATGCATTCACCGTTACTTAACTAAAGTATACTAAAGATACACAGCATCCTGATTGGTAGGAAAAAACAGAAATACTTAGGTCGAACACAAAATAATTGTTATTGTTGATTGAGTTACAAATAGGACACGTTTATTATAAGTTATGATTGTAATTAGATGGGATTTGGGTCATTACAAGTTCCGTTAAAAGACACAGAATGACACAACAACATTAACAAAAGTAATTGAAAAGCAAAATTAACATTTTCCAAATGGAACAATTGTGTGTAATTGTGAACAGTTAATTTGGTATAATTTTTTGTTTTAATGTCCCCAGGTACAGGTCGAAATATTCGAAATCTGCCGTGTATATCGCGAAAGAACAACCAAAGTGGTGTTTGTATGTTCGCCATTGATTGCCTCAAAGCTAATGGTACTCATTTAGGTACTTGCATAGATCGTTTCTATTTCGGTTCGTGTTGTCGTATCGAGCCAGTCCATGATATTATCGAGAATAGCATCGATACGGATATAATTCCAGCCAGAGAACCACCATTACGATTATCGAGTACTATCAAACCTATTACTACAACAAAATTGACAACAACTACAATAAAAACTACGACAACAGAGAAATTAGCAACGACGATAAGACCTGAAACTACTGTTGCATATAAACTATCAACTTTCCAATCGGTTGACGGTTCAACAACGGAAAATCCAACGACTGTGACAACGAAAACAACAACTAGTGCGAAATTAACAACAACAACAAGTAAGCCAAAAACGAGTAAACCGTCAACGATAAAACCCAAACCTGTAACTACAAGTAAGCCTGTAACTAAACCAAAACCGATAACAACAACAACAACAAGAGTTACAACAACGAAACCCACAAGAACTACAACAAAAAGGCCGGTTATAACGAAGAAACCACCAACAACGACGAAATCTCCAACAACAACTAGTACTACTACAACTACAACAGCAAAACCGGCTTTAACGACAACGAAATTTGCAACAACTACAACAAAAAAGCCTACAACTACTACAACAAGACCTACAAGTACCACTACAAGATCTACAACGACTAGTAGAAAGCCCGTTAGTACTACAAGTAGTACTACAACCACAACTGTAGCTCCAACGATTGAAAGTAACGAAATTGAGAAATTAACAACGACAACAACAGAGCCTCAAATTATCACTTGGTCGATAATAGAGAGCGATAGGAATACAACAACAGTACCATTGACTTCCTCTACTAACAGTACTAGTGAAGGTAATAAGGATTTATTAATTATATAAGTTTATCAACAATAATTAATCTTAACTGTATCTTTGAAGATTCCGTTATTTGGCTAAATTTTTATTTGAACACGTTCTACTTGTCTGCGTGTTTTTCCAATAACAGGCAAAATTTTGCCGTTAATTAATTCGTTTTGTGTTACAGAATGGCAACCGATCACCACGCCAGATGGGTGGGTTTTATTGCCGAGTCTACCACCGAATACAACAACGACACCCATCGAAACAACAACGACAACGGAAAGTACAAGTAAGCCGTCAATCACGTTCATACCAATTGGATCGACTAGTTCAACCTTGACTAATGGTACAACAGCACCACCATCAACAACAACAACATTAGCAACTTCTTCAGCGATAATCAATACAACTAGTCCGGTTTCAACGACGTCTCCGATGCCTGAAGTTGAGGGAACTAGCGAAGATCGGCCGGTTAATATGAGCGACTTTACTGACGGTAAAGATAATTCCAAATTGGCCGTTAATTATCGTAATCATAGCTGTTTGGTTCGATTGTGGAAAAAGTTAGCTAGGCGAGATATAACCGATTGAAATTGTCGTATATCGTTAAAAGTTTAGTGTTCAATTTAAGATTCGACTCGTAAATCTTCCACAATAATTGCAATTTTATCGTCGTATCTGTACGAGACGGTTTGTTTTTAAAATCATCAACCAGCCAATTACCTGTCTTGTTCGTCGAGGACATCCACCCAATTTACCGAACAATAAAGAGATGAATGTAGTTTGTAATCGAGCAATTCGTTCGAATCGAAATCGCTACAAAATTGCTTTAATAGCAATCTACTAAGATCTGTCAAATTTTAGCACGGGAAAATTAGTCTAGAAGACTTCCTGGAGTTGATAGCTTTGTAATTTTTGTTGTTTTGACTTTAGTTTGTGGCCGGCGTATGTACCCGGAGGCTCGGATCGTAGGCGGTGAGAAATCAACGTTCGGTAAATGGCCCTGGCAGATTTCGTTGCGTCAATGGAGAACTTCAACGTATTTGCATAAATGCGGTGCAGCATTATTGAACGAGAACTGGGCAATTACAGCTGCACATTGTGTCGACAAGTAAGTTGCGATTATAATTTTCTAGAGGAAACGGCACCCTTGACGAAACTGGCGATGAAACTAGGGCAACAATAAATCGACAAAGGACACTTGGGATAGTGGTAACATCCCTTATTTCAATCCGTCTAATTAGTGATTTATGCAATAAGGGGTAGTTGGCCCCATTTTGATGAGATCCTTTGTAAGCGGGAATTAAGCCGATTAACTTTGAGAATTCCCAGAGCTTGTAACTTTTTCGTTACTGATAAAAAACTTGAGGTCTATCAAGTTGTATTAAAGAGTTTTTTACGTGTTTAAATAGATTAAATTTCGAAAAGTCAATGATCTTGTAGCGTCGTTTTATTGTCGGATGAGACCCGATTAAAATTGTCATTATTGTCGATAAATCATTCCACATAGAGCTTGTGTTTTTCTTGTTGAATTCCACGTATTCCGTTATCTTGAAAATATTAAAAAATCGTTAAAGTTGTAATTATTCGTTAAAATTTTCCAACGAACTTATTGTAAAACATGACGGAAATGCATTATTATTATAATTTGTTGCTTTTTCTACATGATTTTAAAATAAAACACGAAATTTAACGTTGGAGATTACAAAAAAAAACTTACATTTATTACAAGTCTACATGGAACGAGTTCTTCAAGATTCCTGCTGCAACATTAACCATCATCTATAATTTTAAGCCCGACGCAGATTGAAATTATTGATAAATCTATAGAAAATAGAAAGATGATATTTAGATATAGAGATAGAATCGTGCACGGAATTCTCTAATTGTTGTATCGATTTGTTCCCAGTGTTCCACCTAGTGACCTACTTCTGCGTCTAGGAGAGCACGATTTATCCACAGAATCTGAGCCGTACCTACACCAGGAGCGGCGTGTACAAATTGTTGCATCCCATCCGCAATTCGATCCAAGAACATTCGAATACGACCTGGCATTATTGCGATTTTATGAACCGGTAACATTCCAACCGAACATTCTACCGGTCTGCGTACCACAAACTGATGAGAATTTCGTCGGCCGGACGGCTTATGTCACCGGCTGGGGGCGACTTTACGAAGGTACAAACCCACCAATTAACAGCTTGATAAATAAGTAAATCAATTAAATTGTAGATGGACCTTTACCGAGTGTGTTACAAGAAGTCTCAGTACCGGTAATCAATAACACCGTCTGCGAATCGATGTACCGTTCGGCCGGTTATATCGAGCATATTCCGCATATTTTCATTTGTGCTGGTTGGCGACGTGGCGGTTACGATTCCTGTGAAGGTGATTCCGGCGGCCCTATGGTGATACAACGTGAAGATAAACGTTATCTATTAGCCGGCGTTATTTCATGGGGTATCGGTTGTGCTGAACCGAATCAGCCGGGCGTTTATACAAGGATCAGTGAATTCCGCGAGTGGATCAATCAGATTTTACAATTTTAAACCAACACAATTTCAATTTTGTTAATCAATGAGGAAAAATACCAAAATATTGTGATTATAGATCGGAAAATTTCCTTTTATTTTTAGATCCTTCTATAATTGGATTATTGATTTTCCGTCTTGTGTTTGTTAGAGAAACGTTTGCAAATAATGGGAAATCAACTGTGTGATTTAGTTAAGTCGATTAATAACGTTCTGTTAAAATTAAATAAACATTTTATATTTAGGATAAATGATGGTAAAATGTATTCGACAGATGCATCTATCGATAGTTAAAATGTCGATTTGATTTAATAGAAAATTTATAATTTAAACAAAATTCGATCTCTTGTATCGTTTCTATTAAATCAACAATAAATTGAACACTTTAATCATCGATACATTGGCGTATTTATTAATTTTATTACTATACATATAATGTAGAATATCATTAATAATTTATTTATAAATAAACTATATGGAACTAATTGTAAAATTAATAGTGAAACGAAGACTAATTGTCTTGCTAGTTAAATATTTTTATATTTTGTTATTTATATATTAATGTAAATATAAAAGGTGCGTGAATAATTAATTTTGTAAAAACCAAATAAACGTATTTATTACAATAATTTTAACGAGAATTTAAAAACGATTTATTAAGGGGAAGGAGTAGATCTCA
>JACDRP010001140.1:0-12894 GCA_013841185.1 Hycleus phaleratus | reverse complement strand
AACTCTCCAATGTTAAACGTTTTAGAACTTCCGGGTAAATGCATTTTGTCCATTCTGGTAATAATAAACCCCATTCGTCCTACAAAATTAATAATAATAATAATAATCGAAATCGATATTTTTTAAAATTTTAGGACTTCTGCTAATAAGGTCGCGTACAGAAAATTAGCTTGAAAGAAAGACGCATTCTTATAACCGGCGTACTGTTCAATAAATTCAAAAATCTCACGATTATCCTCAAATTTCCTCTTGTAATCTTGACTAGTCTCCATATACTGATTCAAATATTTCAGATAATTTTGACAAGTCCATCCAAACAAAACCTACAATTAATTTTTGTAATTAACAACAACTCAATTTTATCAACAAACTACTTCATCTTGATTTAATGGCCAATAATTGTACGGAATTGGTTGCCAATTCAAGCCTGGCAACCAAGTTTGTAAATCATTCGGTGGAAATAAACCGGCCAGTACTAATTCCATCGACATTTTCGTACGATTCATAAAAGTACTTCGGGCATCCAGAATTTCCGGCGTGTATAAATCACCCAAAAATAGATTATAACGTTCACGTAAATATTGCCCCAATTTATATTCACCCAATTTACCCTCCTGTAATACAAGTAAACATAATATTGGAACTTAATGTTAATGATATCGTTAACGTATTACATTGGTTAATTGGCCAAAACCGTAAGGGTAGTACGTTTTGTTTATGTAAGGGTCATTAGGGTAATTAATTCCGGCGTCAATTGTCCGAGCACCATGTCTAAAAATCTGTAATTATCAGATTAGTTATAAATTTAAGAATAATTTTTATTACTTACAACATGGACTAAAATCGGGTTTTTATCGGCTAGAATTACGTTAATTAGCAACGAAATTATTAAAAATTTATTGGAAATTGTTGCCATTGGTGGAAATTTGTAATTGTTAATACCTTCTAAAATAGATTGCACAACTAAATAGTTAATAAGTTCAAAATTTAACGTCGTAATAACCTGTAATCGTCAATATTTATTAATATTCGTTCTTTAAACAAAATTCAAATTGCAAGTGTTTTGAGGCTTAAAGTTCCATTGTTAGACTAAGTTAAGAGTGTATTTTTTAATTATTTATACTAATGATAAAAATCATAAAAATGATAAAAACAATTAAAATATTTATGAGTTTCAATTTTTAACAAGCAACTTAATATCGATTGTGCAGGGAAACCACTTTCAATTTCGTCGTTGAAAGTGGATTGACATTAATTTGAAGTTGTTCAAAAAACACACATTTTAAAAAAATGAGATACGCATGTAAAATAATTCAAAATAGCTCCACATTTTTTAAAATCCAGAAGAAATACAAATTATTATCGTTTATTTCAGAATTAAATGGAATAAGACGAAAGAATGCCATAAGCATCCTCAGGTCATTCTAACTTTCAAATGAACTACGAGACCCAAAATTTTGCTAAAATAATCTCCAAAGGACCTCCTATAAATTCTCAAAATATTGCTTGGCAAATAATGGGAGTTACTATGGTATAAAAATTTGTAGTTCGAGGTGGAACACTTGGTGGATAATAAAAATCAGAAGTACAAAAAGATTGCTCCTTGATCCGTTTATTGTCGGAAGTGAGGTAGGTTTTATCTTACGTAAATATACATTTTCCATCTAAACAATTAAAATCTGGACTATTTATTGCTTGTTGTTTTGAAAATTTCAATTTTAGCCGCGACAGAGACTAATATCTGCGAAATATTTTTGATATTCGTCAACGAAACTATCCAGTGGACAAAACAGCCCACAGTTGGGTAATTTCAACTGAATCGGTTCTTCATTTAGTGAATTCTCATAGAAAATCTAAAATAAACGAATCATTACAAATACTGGGTATTTCTTCTCACAGTGGCCTATGACTCTGTGAACGTACGTCAGTTTCTTGTTTCAACTTTGCAGTCTGCATTACCGACATGCTCTTGTCGGTAATTCAGATTGCTAAGCTGACCCATATTCACAAAGTCATAGGCTACTGCGAGAAGAAATATCGTGGAACACCCCGTATTTATTTAATTTAAATAAAACCTCAAACCTTAACGCCTGTGGTTTTGTTAATTTGATGAATTTCTACCATAATACTAGAACTGTACGGTGGCATTTCGACAACATCAATGCCTAATGTTAACATTAGATAGGCTAATGTACTATCATGTGCGGAATATAAGAAAATCTTGCGATTTTGTGGTATTAATGTTCTGGTTAATTTAGCTTGTGTATCTTCAATGATTTTCTTCAATAGATAACCTGAAGTTAATTTTCGTAATGTTATTGTACCGGTTTTTATCCGATAATTCTCCAATGCTAAACGTTTTAGAACTTCTGGGTAAATGTATTTTGTCCATTCTGGCAATAATAAACCCCATTCGTCCTACAAAATTAAAAATAATAATGAAAATCGATTTTTTTTAATTTTAGTACTTCTGATAATAACGTCGCGTACAGAAGACTAGCTTGAATGAATGACACATTCTTATAACCGGCATACTTTTCAATAAATTCAAAAATCTCACGATTATCCTCAACTTTCCTCTTGTAATCTTGACTAGTCTGCATATATTGATTCAAATATTTCGGATAATTTTGACAAGCCCATCCGAACAAAACCTACAATTAATTTTTGTAATTAACAACACAATTTTATCAACAAACTACTTCATCTTGATTTAATGGCCAATAATTGTACGGAATTGGTTGCCAATTCAAACCTGGCAACCAAGTTTGTAAATCATTCGGTGGAAATAAACCGGCCAGTACTAATTCCATCGACATTTTCGTACGATTCATAAAAGTACTGCGAGCATCCAGAATTTCCGGCGTGTATAAATCACCCAAAAATAGATTATAACGTTCACGTAAATATTGCCCCAATTTATATTCACCCAATTTACCCTCCTGTAATACAAGTAAACATAATATTGGAACTTAATGTTAACGTTAACGGATTACGTTAGTTAATTGACCGATACCGTAAGGGTAATATGTTTTGTTTCTGTAAGGGTCGTTGGGGTAATTAGTTGTAGCATCAATTGTCCGAGCACCATGTCTAAAAATCTATGATTATCAAGTTAATTATAAATTTTAGGGTAACTTTTATCACTTACAACATGGACTAAAATCGGGTTTTTATCGGCTGGAATTACGTGAATTAATAGCAAAATTATTAAAATTTTATTCGAAATTGTTGCCATTGTTTGAAATATCTAATTGTAGTAAACGTAATAGCCTGTAATTGTCAATATTTATTAATATTTGCTTTTTAAATAATTAAATTAAGCAAAAATATTTGAATTACAGGTGTTTTGAAACTTAAAGTTCCATTTTTAGACTAACTTAAGTGTGTAATTTGCAGGTATTTATACGCATGATAAAAACAGAATATTTATGAGTCTCCGTTTTTAACAAACAGTACCGATTTTGAAATAGTTTCATTACCTTTGATGGTCAATTTTACTCGTAATTATTGTAAAAATAAAACTAATAGTGATGTTAATTTATTAATTATTTTACTTTGCTAATAAAGCCCAACAACAGTCAATATAAAATCGGAATTGTATTGCATATTAATCACCTTTAATTAACTATAATAAACCATACCATAGAGCTAGTAATCCCAAGTTTTTACGATACTTATTGTCCTTGGTCAGGATCTTGATAAAATTAATCTTCCTATCAACAATTTTTAATTACTAGTTTTGTTTATCAGATTCAGGTATATCTGAAGGTCTTCTGGGTCTTTTTAAATGTCATTTATATATTTACATAAATTTTAATAAATATTTAATTTTTTGTTTTTGATAAAAAATGTCAGAATACAATCATGTAACCATTCTATTGAGACATCCTGTATATTTAAAATTATACAAAAATATTAGAAAATTGCCTTTAATTGATTTTAAAACAATTATAACAAGCTAAAATTATCGATGATTTAATAATAATTATGATAAAAACCTATTTTATCAATTAATTGATTTTTTCTGTAAGGGTGTTTTTATCCATTCCTTGGTGGTTTTAATATAATGAATATAATGAATAAAATAAGTAAAAGTACTAGTTCTTTCCAAGGTATTTTATTGATATTTCGGTAGACCGGTTTCGGCTATATAGCCATCCTCAGTACCCACGCTACAATTATTTTTATTTATTATACTACATAATAAAATACCTTGGAAAGAACTAGTACTTTTACTTATTTGGAAAACCAATTCATTATAATTGATTTTTTGTTCAATAATTTAAAATGTTTAGTAATTTTTATTAATCAATGTTGGTGGGGTTGATATTGTAAGGTTGGTAATGTAATGGTTGACACAACTGTCATTCCTGTCACTCTTCCATTTGCACGTCCGCCATCGTTGGAGTTTGTTGGATATGTCGTAAGTACAATTTTTCTTCAAATATTTCAATCATCTTTCATTAAAAATCAACAAAATTATCAATAATTGTTAATAATGAACGATTATTTTAATATTTTGATGATATTTTTGTAATTTAACAATATTTTTGTGATTTTCATGTTACAGGTCGAAAGTTTCGCGTGATACACTCTACGAGTGTATAAATGGCGTATTGGAAAATTCGAAACAGAAGAAACGTAATTTTCTTGAATCTGTTGAATTACAAATCGGTTTGAAAAATTATGACCCACAAAAGGACAAACGTTTCAGTGGTACTGTCAAGTATGTTTACACCTGATGTGAACTATTTATAGGTTAACTTCATGTTTTTATAAATTAAATTAGAAGCTTATAAATGGTTCATAAATCAGGAAGCTGGTATTAAACTAGCGGACCTGCACCCAGGGTCTTAAATAAATTGGGGAGATTCTTTTTAATTTTCAATTAATAAAGAATCGACAATTTTTCAATTTTATATAATTGCTTAAATTTAATCCTACATGGATAATGGTGTGTTCAATTCTTATGATGATTTATTTGCAAATTATTATTGAAAATTCTAGATTGAAGCATATTCCACGTCCACGAATGCAAGTTTGTGTATTAGGTGATCAACAACATTGTGATGAGGCGAAAGCTAACAATATACAATATATGGATGTGGAAGCTTTGAAGAAATTGAATAAAAATAAGAAATTAGTAAAGAAATTGGCGAAAAAATACGATGCTTTCTTAGCATCTGAGGCTTTAATTAAACAAATCCCCCGTCTATTAGGTCCCGGTTTGAATAAAGCTGGTAAATTTCCAGGTTTATTATCGCATCAAGAATCAATGGCGCAAAAGATCGATGAAGTTAAAGCTACAATCAAATTTCAAATGAAAAAGGTATAAATTTTATATATTTATTTGAAATATTGCACCATCTTAAGCCAACAAATTAGTATTTTTTGAATTTAGCTTTTTTGTACGGATGAATGGTGCTAAATTAATTATGCAATTATAACTACCATTTTTATCGGTGTAATTATGGCTTTAAAATTGCGAACATTTTTTTTTTTAATTAAACGACTCGATTTTAATTCATTTTTATTGTAGGTTTTGTGTCTGTCAGTTGCTGTCGGTCATGTCGATATGCCAGCTGATGAATTAGTACAAAACGTACATTTAGCTATCAACTTTTTGGTATCTTTATTGAAGAAACATTGGCAAAACGTACGGTCGCTTCATGTGAAATCCTCAATGGGACCACCGCAACGTTTATACTAAGATTACAATTTTAATCTTACGACGAATAAATTTTTAAATTGATGTTTCTGAATTTCTCCCTTTATTATCCAGAATTATGATGAATTGCAGCTAGTATTTAATTCCTTATCCGTTATTTTTATGTATATTTTCCAATTTATGATTGTTTCGTTAAAATACTTAGATGGGGCTACATTTAGCGCATATGTTTATGGATTAATGTAAGGGTTTTGCAATAGGGGGCATTAACTTATATTTGTTGATTGTTTAGTGGTTTATAACATTTTTTTATTAGGAATATTTTGACTAAATGCCAAAATGAAAATACTTGAAAGTCATCGAATTAAACATCAATCGAAAATAGATTTTGGATTTATTTTATGAATGTAATTTAAATTAACATAACCTCGTATTATCTAAGGTAACTAGGTGCATTACAAAGAGTTGCACTAGCATTGTTATCTTATCTTTAATTAATTATATCATTCTATTTTAGAGTTGCATTTAACTTGGTTGTTAATAATTGTATCCAGTATGTCTGATGTTAAAAAAATACTTAAAGAAGCCGCTATACAAATTGGTTCTGGTGGCTCAGCAGGTAGACATTTGGTTGATTTGTTTCCAATAATTCTAAGCTAGTTTTAAATTCTGCTGTAGGTTTCGTTGAAGTCTGCATTATGCATCCTTTAGATCTAATCAAGACACGTCTACAAATCCAATCTAGTACAAATTTGACAAAAATACAAAAAGTAAATGATCCGAAATATTACTCAGGGATATTGGATTGTTTCCGGAAGATGTATCGATATGAAGGTATTACATCGTTTTGGAAAGGTATAATACCGCCGATATTAGCCGAGACACCAAAACGTGCTGTTAAAGTATCCACAATTCATATACAAAGAAAGAAACATTAAAAAATCGATTAATTTTAATATTTTTCTAGTTTTTTACATTTGAACAATACAAACAATTGTTTATGTTTGGGGCAACTTCACCGACACCTATAGTAACAACAACAACGACAAATTTAATCGATTTAATTGTCGTTTTTTTGAATTTCAGACGTTTTCTTTAGCCGGCTTAGGGGCCGGCATTACAGAAGCAATCCTAGTCAATCCCTTTGAAGTTGTTAAAGTAACATTACAAGCGAACCGTTCACGCACCGCTGAATTACCAAGTACATGGACTGTTACTAAAGAAATCGTTAAAAACAACGGTATCGGTTTTCGCGGTCTCAATAAAGGCGTCACCGCTACTATAGCCCGTAATGGTATCTTCAATATGGTATATTTCGGTTTCTACCATTCGGTTAAAGGCTATTTACCTGAATTTGAAGTAATTGAAATAATCCGATAGTTGGTTGAGTTTATCGAAAATTTTACAAATCGATTTTAGGACCCATACAAGGAGTTCTTCCGGAAAGTCGGAATCGGTTTTATATCAGGAACATTAGCGTCTTGTATCAATATACCGTTCGATGTGGCCAAATCGCGGATTCAAGGTCCACAACCGGACCCGAAAGTGATCAAATATCGTACAACAATCGGGTCGATAATTCTAGTTTATAGAGAAGAGGGGTATTTTCTAAATTATAAAATAATTAAAATATAATAAATTTAATTTTAGCGCTCGAGCTCTCTATAAGGGTCTACTGCCGAAAGTTCTACGTTTAGGACCTGGTGGTGCTATTATGTTAGTAGTCTACGATTATATGCATCACTTTTTATCGGGGAAATTTTTATAATTTTCTAATGGTAATGGCAATAATTTCAAGTTTTTTTCAAGAATACGGGCATTTATGGTGAAATTTTAGAATAAATGAAGACAAAATTATAGGTTTTTCTACAACTACACCTATTCAAACCCCCCTCCTAAATCCCGGTATTTTCAAAACAACATTTACAAGTAAATCTTTATTATTACAATAAATAAACAAAATATTCTTTAAATGTGCAACAATATTTATACAAGATCATAAACATGCTTGTTTACGGTAATTTGAGCGGTTTTACGGCCGGTTTCGCGCTCATAAATCTTTGCGTTTTTCGATAATTCATCGTCTTCATCATTAAAATCTTTAGCTTCAAGTTTTGCATAATCGATACTAGCTGGTTCCGGTACTGTATAAGTGAAATCTTCCGTATATTTTTCCGGTGTATGGAACTCCGCTCTATCATCATCATATTGATTACTACGTGGCAAACGTTTATATTTTATTTGTTGTGTTGCACTATAATCAACATCAAATGGTATAGTAAATGGTTTTTCAGATTTATGCAATTCTTGTAAAATACCAGGTGTGATAATACCAGAATATAATGGTTGAACGACTTGATTATGTTTTGTATCGGTTGTTACCTGTTTGTCTTGTTGATTTCCATCAGATTTCGGGAAGTTATGTTCGAAATTTTGTTTGAAACCGATTTCGGCTTGTCGATGGTCGTCAAACTCTCCACAATTCGCATGTTTATCATCTTTATCGTCTGAATTCTCTGGTAAATTGTCTTGTTTTTCTTCTTTTTCTTCTTCTTTTTCTTTTTCATCTTCTTCTACGTCCTCGTTTTCTATATTTTCATCATCTACTTCTTCATTTTCTTCTTCACTATCATCTTCGAATTGTAATTCTTTATATTTTGGTGTAAAATCGAATAGATCTTCATTCTCATCGTGATCTTCTAAATATTGTTCATTATAACCGAGATCTTCAAATACAAATCCTGTCTCATCTTCATTGTCATTATTTTCTTCTTGGTTTTCTTCCGCATCTTCTTTCTGTGGTTGTTTTTCTTCAATATTCTCCAATTCTTTTCGTGGTTGTTCTTCAATATTCTCCAATTCTTCTTTTTGTGGTTGTTCTTCAATATTCTCCAATTCTTCTTTTTGTGGTTGTTCTTCAATATTCTTCAATTCTTCATCCGCTTCTTTAAATAATGGTAAAGTTTCATGATCAATACTACCTTCAACGTCTTGAAAACTTCGAATTTCCTGATTTTTTAATGAATTCGTTTTATCTGGAATCAATTCGATTTGTTTATTCAAATCAGTTTCAGTGGTTGATTGTTGGTTTACTTCACTACCTTGTAATTTTTCTAATTTAAAATAATTGTCTTTACCTTTTTGAATTTCTTTATTTAGTTGATCAATTGTAAGATACGGTCCGTGAGAGATAAAATATTCAATTTGTGGTTTTGTTTGGATTTCATCTAGTTGTGGATAATTCTCATTATTTATAGCATTTCTTGCACGATTAGCATTGTTTGCGAAATAGTCTGCATGAAATTTCAATAGATGTTGATTGACGCCGTGTGCTGGATGTTCTAAACTTCGTATACTGTTGTGGTGTTTCCGGTTATTTTCTGTTGGTATTTCCGATTGGAAATTATTTTTTGTATTTGTTTCCGGTTGGGTGATGTATTTAAAATCGTCGCCAACAGTGTATGGTGAATGTTTCCAGAATGTTCTAAATTTTTCGTCGAGTTGCTCTTTGTCTAGTGGTTGATCAGGTAGATCGATATAGAATCGCTCTGGTTCGGAATTTTTATGCCTTTCTTGTGTCTCATAATCGGAAAATTCATTATTCGGGTCTAGATTAGAATCATAATCGTCATATGAATGGATTAGTGGAACTACATTTGCTTTTGATGGAGGTAATGCTTTTGGACCTGGTCCCGGAGCCGGAGCTGGAGCGGGTGCTGGAGCCGGAGCCGGACCTGGCGCTGGAGCCGGAGCCGGAGCTGGCGCTGGAGCCGGAGCCGGAGCTGGCGCTGGAGCCGGAGCGGGCGCTGGAGCCGGAGCGGGCGCTGGAGCCGGAGCTGGCGCTGGAGCCGGAGCGGGCGCTGAAGCCGGTGCTTGTCCAGGGTTTCGGCTCCTATTCCAATTGATGTTAATACTAAAGGTTTTGCGGACAGCATCGGTAAGTAAAGGCGGCGCAGTCACCGGTGGAGCAGGTGGTGCTGGCGGCATTGGTGGTGGTGGTGGTGGTGGCGGCGGCGGCGCTGGTCGCATTGGTGCACGCGCTGGAGGTGCAGCTCCAGGTGCAGGAGCTGGGGCAGGTTTAGGTGGTAAAATTGACGGTCGTTTAACAACATCATAACCAAAAGTATCACCAATATTCACTAGCCAATTACCGATTGTTCGTTTATTTCGATCACTATTATTGACACCAACAGTATTATCACTATAAACTAGCGATATTACAATCAGAAATAAATAACAATAAATTTGAATATTCGACATTGTTTCATACTATTGTTGATTTCAAATGGATCTGTTTGTACAAAATGCATAAATTATACTGGAATTGATCTAAATTTTTGTCGACAATTTCACTTTGCCTCGATCGATTTAATCTTGGCAAAACTAAGAGAAAGGGATACAATTTGCTTTTTTTTTCTCTTCTTACTATAATTTACAATAATTCTATTTATTGTTGCATTACTGAAAGTTTTAACACAGTATTATTACGTAAATGGTACGGCTCAACGGTTAAATATGTTGTAAATTGATTGAAGACCACAAAAATATTGTAACAAAATGATTTTATTATTGAAAATTTGTAATTTCATGCCAAATTATTGTGAAATTTTTAAATAATTTTTCAAATTATTTACAGCCTTCATGGATAATTTTTGTCTGTAGTGACGAAAAATGAAATTAGTTCCGTTTTGTACAATTTATTTTTCTTTTTTGTTTAACTTATACGTATGACCGACATTACTTTATCGGAATTACGTGCGTTAAATGCAATATGCGAAGAAAGTCTCTGGCGCAATTTTAGATCTTAATGCCATTTTGAGAATATGTAAATCAAAATTTCTTATTCGTCTTGTTCTTCTTCTTTTACCAATACTCTAATACGAACCCTTTAATCTCTTTATATGAATTCTACAAAAAATCATTACTTTTCTTAATTAGTAATCAAATTCTGTTGCAAATTTTAATTAAATTACGATTATATCATAAATTAATTGAACAAAATTGACGATTACTTTCTTCGATATTCGCTATTATTAATATTAAACAGTTGATAGCTAATTAAAATACAACCCTCGTACAGTATAGTTCCACTTATAAAAACCGAAAGAAAGTGCCCGATTTGTTTTTATTATAATCTGACTGTCTTGTGATAATGTTGTTTTAAGTGTTGGTTTTTTTTTCTGTGAACTAAATTCGCCCCAAAATGAGATTATTATTGGTAAATTTTTCCTTATAATAATATAACAAACCCAAAAATATATCGCTAATTATTACAGGTATTTTGTATAGTTTTCCTGTTGAATTTTGAAAATATATTCAGTGAAACTCTTGAAGAACAACAAAAGAATCATTTGAATCCACTAAATGAAGCTAACGATTATAAAAAAGATCATGATAAACGTACAATTTTCTCAAAACATCACCATCGACATCCTGGCTGGACAAGACATGTTACATTACATCCATCTGGTATGAAATATGTACTTGCCTACAGTCCAGTTGGTGTTAAATTAGTACCTTTTGTTAAACCACATCGTCATCCTGTACGTGTAGTACCAAAGCCTGTTATAAAACCTGCTGTAATTGCAAAACCTGTGATACAACAAAATGGTTGGAGGCCTGTAGTTCCAATACATGTAAAACCTGAAGTACATCACGATCACATTAAACCGATAGTACCTGTCAAACCGGTACAACCTTTATTACCGTTACCTGTGGCCCCAGTAGCTCGTCCAGTGGTTCCTGTATCATCACCAATTTTCCCGATAGCTCCTGCTCCTGTAGCTCCCGCCGCTGTTCCAATAGCTCCAGCACCAACACTATTCGAAGTTACAAAACCAAATCTACCGGTATTACCTTTGGGTGCTAGCTTTTTAACACCGGTACTGCCTGGTAAAGCGTTTGGTTTAGTAGCAAATCCTCATCAAATTGTAACACCGTTACAACCTGTACATCCTTCTATTCCACATCATCATCATCATCATCATCTACAGTACCATCATCTTCATGCTCATTTATTACCAGAACAACACAATTTACAAACATCTGTAATTCATCAACCGTCTGGATTATTTCCTCATGTTCATCCTCATTTAGTACCAGAACCACTGAATCCTCATATACACCTACAACCGGAACAACATCCTCATCTTCATGTACACCCGGAACAACACCCTCATGTTCATTTACAACCAGAACAACACCCCCATATTCATCTACAACCAGAACAACACCCCCATATTCATCTACAACCGGAACAACACCCCCATATTCATCTGCAACCGGAACAACACCCTCACATTCATTTACAACTGGAACATCCACACATTCACCTGCAACCGGAACAACATCCCCATATTCATCTTCAACCGGAACAGCATCCCCATCTTCATCTGCAACCGGAACAACATCCCCATCTTCATCTGCAACCGGAACAACATCCCCATCTTCATCTACAACCGGAACAGCATCCCCATCTTCATCTACAACTGGGGCAGCATCCTCACATTCATCTACAACCAGAACAACACCCCCATGTCCATCTGCAACCGGAACAACACGTTCCACAAGCTCCTGTTGTTCCCCAACAACCTTCGGGATTGTATGGGGCACCACCTCAAAATCCCCACACTCTATTACAACAACAATTACCTGGTAATGTTCATCATGAATTTAGTCAACAAATAAACGATGATCATTCGAGTGTTTTTATACAACAAAATCTGGATGTACCAAATATACAACCAGGTCATACTGATTTACAATTACCGATACATTTACCACAACATCCCAATTATAGTCCGGAAAATCATCAAGGTATCGTGCGACCGTCAGTCTCGTTAGAACCACCATATGTACGTTAATTTGTTGTCTGTTTATAAAATATTTATTTCTAGAAGTTTTTGTTATATTTTCATTATAGAAATGTTTAATAAAACTGTTGTTAAAAAAATTAAAACCCGTACACTTTTACTACTCATTTGCGAGAAAGTTTATATTATTATGTTGTCGACAGGTTGGAAAAAATGGATATTTTCAACTAAAAACTACAACAAACTTGAAGTGATAGTTCTGATCTCGTTTACGCTTTCTATAAAATTGCACGCCAATTTTAAGTTGATGAATTTGCTAATTTTACAATTCATTAACCATTCAGATACATCATCCACGTTAACGTCAATATTTAAATTAAAAAAAACACCGTTACGTTAACGTTGGTCAAG
>JACDRP010001139.1:0-12906 GCA_013841185.1 Hycleus phaleratus | reverse complement strand
CCTTTCGGTCACAGTGTATATTAGAAAGAGATTTGTAGAAAAGAATAATTAATATACTCATCTGATAGGATAAACTAGAAACACTACTTTATTTCTCCCTGATTGTGAGTTAGTCAGCGATAGTTAAAAGAGGGTGCTATTTGTATATTGAGTGTTCCACGGTAATTTACCTCGTAGTGTCGTATCAAATTTTACTTTTATTGACGTTTTTACAATGTTGCTTTAGAAAAAGATTCATTTTGACTTAAAATAGGAAGTCAATTCCTGCACTCAATCATTAAGCATATGCCTGAATAAAGCTACGACACTACATGAGAAAAGCCAATTGCGAATTAAAATATCGTGGTCCACCTTGTATAGTTGATTTAAGTTAATTCAACCGAATTAAAGTAAATAAAAAAATTGCAAATTTATTATTTAAATGTTCCAGTTTAGAAACAAAAAGATTTGAAGATTATGCGATAATCCCTATCTTTTATGTTGCTAATACGGTTCAGCAGTCGATGGAATGATTTTCAATCAAAATTAGAACGTCGGTCGTAGACCTACGTTAATTTTAGTGAAAAATACATAAATCAACGACCTACGTTCAGATTTCAATGCACTTTGAATAGTATTGAAAATTTTCCAAATTTTCTACGTAGACACAGTTTCAGTTTATTTTTAACAGTTTAATCGTACAATTCTATTTTTAATCTATTTGATGTAATATTTTATTTTTGTCTTGATTGTAAAATAATGAATTTTAATAAATTTCCAGGTCCATTGATGGTAATAACGCAAAAAGTAACAAGTTTAGCTTTTAATCTGCACGATGGCTTAACGAAAACCACCGAACAAATGTCTAAAAGCCAACAAATCTATGCCGTTCGAAAACTACCAACGTTTTTGGAATTTTTCGGTTTCATCTTACAATTTCCAACATTAATGGCAGGACCAGCTCTATTCTATAACGATTATATTGATTTTATCGACGGTAAAAATTTCACAACAACTATAAATAACGATAACCAAATTAATTCGAATACGATAATAATCGAACCGTCACCGAAATGGGCTGTTTGTAAGAAAGTTTCATTGGGAATAATTTATGCAATAATCTTTATGACATTCACACCGATGTTTCCGGCGAATAAATTGAAAGATGACGAATTTTTGGACAATACAAGCTTTGTACAGAAGATTTTGTATTTGTATATATGTACAACACCAATTAGATTTAAGTATTATTTAGCATGGACATTAGCTGATGCTACTTGTAATAATGCCGGTATTGGATATGACCAAGAACACGATAATTGGAACAAATTCACCAATGTTGATATTATTCAATTCGAGGCAAGTCTTTAAATTTTTTAATTTACGTAGTAAATATTATTTATCACTAGAGGTGGGTTAAGTTGCGATTTTTTAGTAGCACTATAGGCAACCAACTATTAGTGTGTCTACGTATTAGAGTGCAATACACAATAATAGTTGGTTGCCTATATTGCACCAAATGTAGCAGTGCTGCTGAAAAATCGCAGCTTAGTCCATCACTATTTATCAGTTACTTGGTTACAAAATCAATGAATTCAGAGTTAAGGTTAACGTGTTTGTGTGCTTTAAAAATCGGAAAAAATGAGTGAAATTGGCAATTTTGAAATAATTACAATTAAATTCCATGTTGGTAAAAATCGTATTTATACAAGATCCCAACCGAATATGACTTTAGGCGAATTAAAAGAAGATTTACAGAAAACTTTCAATGTACCGAAACAATTCATTTTAATTTTACAAAACAACAAATTAATAACCAACAATCAATTATTATTGAGCGATTTAAATCCGAATCATTATGGTGTAATCGAACAATTAGAATTGAAATCATCTAGTGGATTATACCAAATTTCAGTTGATTACGCTTATCGTGATTTAATCGTATCGGATATTATAACAGTACACGTTCGTAATGATGATGGTACAATTAAAGATGTGGTCGTTGAGATTGTTTATAAATCCATTAAAAAACCTAAAATTGGCGGTTATTATGATAAAAAAACGAAAAAATACTACGATCATAATTTCTCACAAACCGGACCACCAAAATCGGACGTAATCCGATATCACCGCGATACTCAAGCTGTATTTATCAGAAATCGACGATTAGACCAATCTTATGCTCGTGCAACACAAATGACAAATACTGAAACCTGGATACCGACAATTACCGATAAGATTTTAACTGCACAACGCTATGAAACGGCCGAAGAATACCTTCAACGGATCACCGATAAAGTTCGAATAATTCAACGTTATTTCCGTGCGTGGAAGATGCGAAAATGTTTAAAAATTCTCCACGAAGAATATCAACGGCGTTTACAACAAAGTTTAGCGTTTGAACAATTCGAACGAGATGAGGACGCCAAACGGCGGAAACTCGATATAATTTCGAAGATTTTCCCGAGGAATTCCAAAGATTTTTCAATGTTACACTCGATTGTTGAACGGTGGAAAACGAAAGAAATCGAACGTATAAGTTCGATGTATTGTGGTCCGGCTAAAATTGCCGAATTCTATCTGCTATTAGAACGTGAAATTGAAGCATTACAGATGATTGAACGATTAAAAGAGGATTTGAAAGAAGACCAACAATTGCGCGAAGAAATGGATTTTTTTAAAACAATAACAACGCCAATTTCGTGGATTTGCAGTTATAAAAATATTAAAATAACAGTCGATACGTTAGAGACGCAGAAATCGCGCGAATTCTACGAGTTGTACCGGAAAATTTGCGACTTAAATCCGGATCGTAATCGCCGAATTGACGTGTTGTTGGATTTAAAAACAATCCTACTACCACACAAATGTACAATTTCTTTGGAATTAATCAAATTAATCGATCGTAATTGCGAATTGTTGACCCGGGGATTTAGCTGTAAAGACATCGATTTATTACAAAAACGAATCGAATATCTTCTATTACAACACTTTCAAATCGATGAATGCAACCAAAATGTAACTAAACGGATGAAAAGATTGAGGGCGAAACACATGAAAAACAACCTCTACTATTGTATGAATTGTTATAAATTGAAAACGATAGAAGAATATCCGATTACTGTGCGTACCGATACGTTAAAAGTCTGTAAGAATTGTCTTTCGGTTAATAAAGTCGAACAACCCCCGGTTGATATATCGCCGTATCGTTTTATATTGAAACAAATCCGCCGTTGGGAGCATTTATTGCATTCAACAACATCTCTAGCTTTTATCATGCAAGATAAAGATATCCATTTGATTGTAACGAAAATCTGGCACGGACATTCGATATTATCCGAATGCGACGATATCTACCAACTACGTTTATCCAGATGGGATATGAAGAGAGATTGGTCGCCGTGGAATTGTATCTTGTTAACTCAAGACGAATTTAAAGCACACATGCGAGTTGTTGAATTGAATGAAGTTTACGATGAACATTTAATCGATCATGTACACAACAAACACATGTTGGCTAGGCAAATTTTCCATAATTGTTTCGATTTAGATTGTTTCTAATGTTTTCTTTGTGTATAATTTTTGAAATTATAGTTCGGTAGGAATTTGCGTGAAAGTATCGATGGTTGGAATCTTGGTACGAATCGTTGGTTACGCTTCGTCGTCTATGAACGTGTCAATCAATATGGGATGATATTAACGTATACTTTATCGGCATTATGGCATGGTTTCTATCCTGGTTATTATATAACGTTCGCTAATGGTGCACTATTCACGGCAGCTTCACGTTCAGTAAGTTTTCTACAAAAATACACGAATTCCCGTTAAATTTCCGCGATTTCAGATGCGAAGAACTGTACGTAACTATTTCCTTGTTAATGCAGAAACTAAATTATTTTATGATGTGTTAACGATGATTTTTACGAGAATTTTGATGGGTTATATTGTGTTCACTTTTGTGCTTCTGGAATTTTGGCCTTGTATCCGTGTTTATATGTAAGTTTATTATTTTGTAAAAAAAAACGAAAATAATTCCGAATTTTCTAGGTATTTGTACTGGTGTATCCATTTGTGTGGCTTAATGGCGATCTTCATTGTGCCTAAAGTGATACCGAAAACAATCGCCGGTTCGAAAAGTAGCATTTCGGAAGCCTTATCGCAAGCTCGACCGATAACCAACGGTATTTCACGTCATCATGACTGAATAACAAATTCTAATGTAGTCACTTCTTTTGTATAGCTTTATTCTTATATACAGTTGTTTATTAAAAAAGAAAATCGGAAAAATAAAGCGAACAAATTAAATTCTATGAAAATTCCGGTATTACAAATTACACATTGTGCCTGAAAAATACTAATTTTTAAATATTCGACTATAAATCATCTAAATCGACAGCATCAATTTGTGGCGTAATTTCAGCTACTGCATTTATTGTTTGTTGATTTTCTTCAATAATTGTCTTTTCGCGAGGTATTTCGAGTTTGGGCCAACTGCCCGGTTCGGCTTTCTTCAATTTGATCTCAACTTTAGTGCCGTACATGGAGACTTGACTAGCTTCGACGTCAACAATCTAGAAAACCAATAAAAACGAGTAATTTTGAGGATAATATGAGTAGATGTAGAATCGTATTCTGTAACTTTTTAGAGATCCGTTACCATGACTATGCTGCAGACTTTTATTCTTGTCTCTTTTTAATTCGATATGTTGGAATTATAAATTGTAAAATAGATGGTATATTTAAAGAGACCGTTAATCTGTCATGGTAACGAATCTATAAAGTTAAAGAATACGACTGATAAGTATTATAATTATTAACTAAAATCGAAGTAAAGTTCTTAGATTTTTAAATAATTCGTTATAACATTGTAGTAACAAGATTGTAGTTGAACAAATTAACAGAATTAAGGAGATTGTTGATCTATAACGTTGTCATGGTAATGGATATAAAAAAAATTATAGAATACGACTGATAATATAGAAAGCGTCTTTAGACATGGAATGTAAATAAGAGTTGACTTGTCTATGTTATTTACGAATTGAGAACCAAATATTGAGCCATTATTGTGAGTTAATTAATATTGCCAGTCCTGTATATGAAATTTAATAAATATCTGGATTATAACGCATGATAACGCACTCCTATAAAAATGAGCCTATATTTATTTCTGTCTTAAAATTCGATACTTAATTGTAAACTATTGAAAAGGATTTTCTCATCTCTGTTATATTTCACCCCCTACAAAGGGGCGAAAATCGGTACGATTTACTTGAAACTTACCCCCCTTAATTCGACATCTAAATCGAACGTAGAATTCGATTGTTTTGGGAACACCAGACAAGCCTTCAATCGAATCGGATTCAATTCAATCGTACTCGTATTAACACAATATTCTTTAGCATAAATTGAAACAATTACATGGGTGCCAGTTTGGTGATAATCCCAACGACATTTAACACTCTTACTATCTTCATTCTATTAGAACAAATGCCATTAATATACCGATTGAAATAATTTTAAAACAATTACTTGTTTAATCCAAACATGTTTACCGTTCTCGCATCCAATTTGACTTAAAAAAGCGTTAAAATCGGTGGTTTTCCTCTGACAACACGACCAATATTTTAAACCTTCGTGGAAAACTGGCACGCCCAGATGATGGATACACACACTATTATTAGTTTCCGGTCCTTGATACGATGTCGTACAACCACTATTTTTACAAGTTGTACCTATTGCAATTTCATTCGGATCTTTCGATTCAGTCTCTATTGATACATTTTGTAAGACTTGAGTTTTTAGCGATGGTGCGATATCGGGTACCATTTTAGTCTAAAATCAATTGAATTCTAATTGGAACAATGCGAATAACGACGATTACCATTGGCAAATCGAATGGGGGCCTTTCTTTTCGTGCGACTGTAATCGGTTTAACTTCAATCACTTCATCCCTATTGCTGGTTTGTTTGGCTGGTTTCTCCGGTTCTGGCGGTTTAATATTTGAATGTTTCGAATGTGTACACCCTTTAATGTTCAGAAATTCGGTGAAATCGGTGCATTTTTTGTTACAACAAGACCATCCTTTGTAGGCGTCGTGGAAAAACGGTTCACCAGGATGATGACAACATGCATCTAGTTTTTCGAATTAGAATACAGTAGAATTTGAATAATTGTTTGAAAATTACCGTCATTATTAGATTCTGCTGTATATTTTTGACCACATCCTCTATTATAACATTGCAATAATCCTTCATTCACCATTTTCGATTTATTTTTGTTAAATTTATAAGACGATTTGCACGATTTCACGTTGTCTTCGCAAAAAACAAAACAATTTTTGACAGATATGACAGCTTCTAGGCAGATTTGACAGCTTCTAGAATTATACTTGAGTATCTAATTGTAGCCCTGATCGAAAATAGGAACAAAATCGCGATTTTTATGATTTTTATAATAATTTCAACAAATAGAATGCTTTTCAACATCTGCAGAGTAGAATCGAGTTGGATAAAATGATGTTTTCTTTAACCCCTAAAATATACTGTAAGTATTGGAAGAGAAATTTGGCAACATTGAGACACGCTTCCTGTGTTTAGTTCCAAATTTCAATTTTCATTATCGAGTGGAGTAATAGGTGGCGCTTGAATCGCTGACGACAACAGGGCGATTCATCAACAAAAATAAAATAGCAGTTGTCTGTCCGCCATTTTGTGGTAAATCAATTCAGATCATCTTGAAATTTATTATAAATTCGAATTAAATAAAATAATCGTTGTATGCAATGTATCTGTGATAAGACAAACAGTTTAGTATTGATACCGAGATATTTTTGTGATAATGTATTAGAAAAGAAGACGAGAGAGGAAAAAACAATAGTAATTTTTTTGTCATTCGTACATACATATAGGATAGTCTTTGTGTTGTTATTTTGATTTTTCAATATAGAAAAGAAGGTGGATATTTAATAGATAGAATAAATCAGAAAAATTATCGAAACATGAGTACGAAAGATGATGAATATGATTATTTGTTCAAAGGTGAGTTTCTGTTTGATTATTGTAGAAAATTGTGGAAAATAATCGATTTTTTTGAAGGTAATTGACACGACAACGACGTATAAAGTTGTTCACAATCAGATTTTGACCAGTCAGCAATGTCACAGGTCAAATTATTTATAACAAAGTTATACCAATCGATCAATCAATTATCCGCAATTTTCGCCAAATTTGCCCCAATAAAACCAAAAAAATATAGTAAAATTTGGAAAAAATACAGCGATAACCTTATATTTATGTAAATTAATAATCTGACTCATAATTGATATTCTGCTGACGTTTAAATTTAACCATTTTTAACAATACCGTTACAATTTTTTTCTCACACTATTTTGTTAATTTTTTTTTGAAATTTACAGTTGTCCTTATTGGAGATTCCGGTGTAGGTAAAAGTAATCTACTTTCGAGATTTACAAGAAATGAATTTAATTTGGAATCGAAGTCTACAATCGGTGTGGAATTTGCAACACGCAGCATACAGGTGAGACTTTTTTTTACAAATTAAGTCGTAAATCTGAAAAATTCCGACAATATTTACGTCTATTTACACTATCTTTGAAGATAATTGGGGAACACGTGACAATATTGTGGAAAATCGTCCAATAATCAATGCAAATTGAAGGAATTCAGCGCTTTTTTCGAATTTTGATGTTTCTAAAATTAATTGTAATTTTGTTCTAACTGATCGATGAATCATAATTTGTTAAAGGCGAAAAATTGTCGTTTATTTATCAATTCTAATTGAGCTTTGAAGGCTAAAATCCACTCAAAATTAATAGTAAATTGATGGAATTTAAAATAATCAAAATTATTTTTAATTTGTTTGCCCTTTTCGGTCAAAAAAGCGTCAATTTGTATCTTTGATAAAAAATTTAAAATTTACTAATTATTAACGAAAATCTATAAAATTGATAAGAGTTAAGGAAATAATTGTTATTTTGTATTATAGCTAATTCGAGTTCATATCTAAAAAACCGTTTAATAGTAGTATTACAAAATTCAAGTTTACAGGCCCGGACTGGACAGAGCTGAATTTGACTGAGACTGAATTTTTATTTGAATATGAATGATAATTTTTATAATCGATATGCCGTTTGTTTTGGAAATATCGCAAAAAAAATGAAATTAAAAAGAACATTTCAAGGTGTATCAAGGTCTTTTTTCGTTTCAGCAAATTCCAATTGAATTTTGACTTACAGAGGAAAATTTCAAAGCCTGTTTATTTAAATTTTTCCTCATAACTTAACCATTGTTTATTTTTTAATAATTCTGACAAATTTTATAGAAAATAGGAAGCTCTTTCCAAATCTTAAAAAAAAATCAATCGATATGTTAATTTTCCGGAAAATTGCAAAAATTACACCTCTCCTTCCAACAATACCAATATTTAATAATCGATACTCACATATTTTTGGAGATATAATGAATAAAATAACATTAGAAAGAGCCACATCGGTACACTAGTGCAGATTTCTAAATCTCCACCGGTATTGGCAATATTTTTAAAGATTTACGACTTTTAGTTAATACAATCGAGAATAAAATTATAAAATATTTAAAATTAAATTTTAGGTTGATGGTAAAACGATCAAGGCACAAATATGGGATACAGCAGGTCAAGAACGATATCGTGCTATAACAGCAGCCTATTATCGTGGTGCTGTTGGTGCATTATTAGTTTATGATATAGCAAAACATTTAACATATGAGAATGTTGAACGTTGGTTGCGTGAATTACGCGATCATGCTGATCAAAATATTGTTATAATGTTAGTTGGTAATAAATCTGATTTAAGACATTTACGTGCTGTATTAACAGAAGAAGCTAAAGCATTCGCTGAACGTAATGGTTTATCATTTATTGAAACATCAGCATTAGATTCGACTAATGTTGATTTGGCTTTTCAAAATATATTAACTGGTATTTATTATTAATCAATTAATTATTATTATTTAATAATTATATTTTTGTATTATAGAAATTTATAGAATTGTATCACAGAAACAAATACGAGATCCACCAGAGGGTGATACAATCCGACCACAGAATGTAGAGCCTATAGATGTTAAACCCACAATGAATACTGAAGGTGTACGTAAACAATGCTGTCAGTAGTTATACAATTAGCAATATTCCAAGAGAATTAAGGTTTGTATCTGGAAAAAAAATAAAACAAAATTACGATTAAAACTAATTGTTGATTCTATAACCAATTTTTTTTTCTTTTCTTTTTCCATCTCAATTAATAATAGTGGATCGGCCAGTAAACTGGGCTGATTTCTAAATTTTGTGTTTCAATCTATAGTTTAATAAATTACAATAAAATTAAAAATAAAAAAAATCTGAATGTCCGTATGCTATAATAATGTGACTTAGTGTGGAATTTCCACATTAATTTGCTATCTATGCACTTAGGAATGCTATATTTTCTTTTTAATTCGAAAATTATTTTCATATTGTATAGTTTTTTGTTTAATGGAACCGTTCTATTATATCAATTATATTTTAGTATAATTTTTTAAATAATTCATTTATTTATCAATTCTATTTGTAAAATGCTTAAAGTATGTGATTACAACAAAGATTGATTTCTTTTGTCATTTTGTTGAATTCAAATGCAGAATTTAATAAGCGATTTTCACTACAATACTGCATGTAAGTAGATATTATAAATAATTAAAGTTTGTTTTGGGTACGAAATTTGTTGGAAAACCAGTTTTCTTAAATTTTCTCTAGCTGTTGTAAATTTTTATTTATTGCGGCTGTTATTTATTTAGGTCTTGTATCTATACTATATATACAAAAGATTGTTAAAATACACTCAATATTAATTAATAAAAATAGTGTGTAGAACAATATTTTGTATATTTTCTCCACGTTCTATTTTGAGATTTTGTTTAAAGCTATCCAGAATGGTGTATAGAACTTGTTTTTTTTTTTTGTTATACTCATACAGATAAATAAAATTAAGGAAATGATAGTAGTAATCAAGCTAATGGGAATACAGTTATTTTAATTATGTACAATATGAACAAACAAGAAAATAATCGCCTGCTGTATATGTAATATAAGCTTTATTCAAAATTTATTATAATTAGTTTTTAAATAAAATTATCGTAATACTTTAAAATTCAAATATTTAAATCTATTTCATGTTTCAGACCTTAAAGTCCTTCCTTAAATTCCATCAATCCAAACAAGATTCCTGTGATTGAGCGGTTTTAGAAACACTGAAGATTTTTGGTGAGTACGTTTTATTATAATTTAATTGACAATCGATCAAATAGTTCTGTATTGGCAAATAAACGAACTCCTTGCATAAATCTAAATGTAGAATTTGTATTGTTGGGGTAATTGAACTGAATTTTATTGTTCAATAAATCCAGTAAATCTAGAGGGATGTTTTCATTCATCTCTCTACAAGTGAGTGTTGTAATGTAGACGTCTACAAGTTTTATCAACAGTCCGGCTATAATTTAATTTCTTAAATCATTTTAATTCCCAATTATGGAGAATGGGGCTGGAAAATTAGTAATAAATCAACCGGAATAAAGATGATTTTGCTATTGAATTGTTAAATGCTGCAGCTGAGGGTGCAATAGAGGGTTCATTGAGGTTTTATTCTATAATACCGTGTATGGTGTGAAGATGATTAAACAAGAACAAGTATAAATAGCTCGGATAAAAAATCGTCTATTTTATCTAATAAAGGAAATCCGTTTTATTTGTCTAGATCGTGTGGGTTAACCCCAAAAATATCCCAAATGATAACCGCTTATCAATTTATTTTTTACGTATTTACCTACATTTACAAGGTTCTATTGATAATTTGTAAATCTCATTGATGAAACTGATTTATTCTGATTATTCTGTTTGTAATTGTAGCGTTTAACTCTCAAGTTGATTGCTCTGACAATAGCAGGGTAATTTTGTTAGTTACAGAACTTTAAGGTTGTGGACTCTTGATTTTTAAGCTAAACTGTATCGAAAGAGTAGAGTTTTTCGAATTGTTTGCACGGTTAAAACGACCAAAAATCTGTTTTTCAAACGGCAATTCACTAGCGCAACTTTTTGAATCGACTCTGAAATGTAAATGAGTGAGGTCAGCAACAGACTCGGCATACATTCAACCAACAGTTTGTTCGATGCCAGTTTTATAATTAATTCTAAAAATCTACGCCACAATAAACTAATCGGTGATTGAGTTATGTGTTATTGTACTTAAATAATGTAAGTTTTAATTATTTTTAATTTAAAACATAATTTGTTAAATTGTTGTTTTAATTACAAGTTATAGTCAAAGTTTTAAATTGTAGCAAATTTTCTAAAGGGATCGCACAAATTTTACAATTTTTATCTATTTACTCAATGGAATTATCTTGGGATTCGTCTAATTTGAATTTCGTCGAATTCTATTGGAACTTAAATACAATTATCTACAGATAAAAATATTACCTCTCGAGTTGAATTTGAATTGAAAAATTGCTCAAAAATTGACAATTATGGAAGGTGAAGACGCGACAATATTCGAAGACCAAGACCAAGACCAAGATGTTATAACAACACAACCAGAGATGGATCCGGAAAACCAAAAGAAGAAAGATGGGGAAACTGCTGGAGCGTTAGCTGCAGAAATGGTTGGTGACGTTTCCGATGGCATAGCTGATGGCATTATGTTCAATGCATTGCTGGATTCAAGTGCAGCAAATGCAAGTGGTGCTGGTTGTGGTAATTGTGGGGACTGTGGTGATTGTGATTGCGATTGTTGTGGACCTGATGATTGTGATTGTGATTGTGGTGATTGCGATTGTGATTGTGATTGTGGCGATTGTGGAGGCTGTGATTGTGGTGATTGTGGTGGCTGTGGCGAGTAAGTTTTATTTTTAATTTATTTAATTTTAAACTAATAATGATATTTTTTAGTTGTACGATATTGTGAAAAATTGGTGATTCATAGATATGAAGTTTACCCGGAAGTTTGATTAAATATATGCTCTAAAAGTATGTTGATCAATGTGATTTTCTATTACAATATTATGATGAGTTAGCTGCAAATAAACAATAATTTTTATTATATTTGATTGATATTTATAATTTTTGTATCTATTTGTATGCGTTTTTACGCAAGCTTTAAAATTTCTGTAAATATAAATAAAGCGTTTATTTGAATCAATGAATGAATCATATTTTAGGAGATTGTTGTAGTTTTGCAAATACGAATCAATATTCGAGTTTGGACGCCGCACTGCCGGCATTTATTTTCGAGTCTGAATGACGCCACATGGATTTTATCAATACTTTTTAATCTAAATGAATNAGTTCAAGTTTTTTAGAACAGATCTAGGAGTGGTGACCGAAGAAAGTCACCACTAATTTAATCGATATTCGTGCGAAATAATGGAGTAAATAGAAGAAACAAGTTAGGAATATTTGAAGAATGTTGGAATTTCGGCTCTCAAAGAGCAATTTTTCATTCATTATGATTGGTACGAAAAACCACTCAAATTTCAATTAGAAACTAAAATTTAAAAATCCAAAATAAAAGGTGAATCTAATCAGGACATTCGTGCAACATGGAGCAGTAAATTAAAGAAGCAAGTTAGGATTTTTCCAAAAAAACTGTTGTAACGTTTAGCTCTCAAGCTGATTGTTCTGACAATGCGAGGGTAATTTTGTTAATTAAATAACTTTAGGGTTGTAGAATATTTTGATTTTCAAACTAAACTATATCGAAAGATAGTAGAGTTATTAATTCGAATTGTTTGCACGGTTAAAACGGCCAAAAATCTGTTTCGCAAACGGCAGTTCACTATAGCGCAATTTTTTGAATTGACTCTGTCCACCTGACCTTACTCATTTACATTCTAATAT
>JACDRP010001138.1:0-12907 GCA_013841185.1 Hycleus phaleratus | reverse complement strand
TTTTGAAAATGACTCGTTTGCAATACGAATTGAAACTTGAAAGTACAGTCCTGTATATTTTTAATCGTTGAATGGTTAAATTGTTATCAGCCTTAATGCTTGAATTACAAAATCAGCAAAATTTCAACGAATCGAATTAATTTGTGGATAGTTGTGGATTTTTAGATTTGCAAAATTTCAATCCGAATCCTTGTACGAATTTATTAAGCGATTAGTTTAGAGGGGAAAAATAACAAACAAGGGATTCTGATTAGAATGTGCCTGGAAGCGTAGTTTAATTATTTTAAATAATAAATCTGGAATTAAACTAAATTGTGTAATAAAGTTTATGACGGTATACCATCTCTATAGTCCAATCAATGTTTATCTGACCATTTATTAGTGAGTAGAGAGTATAAAATAAGAGGGTGGTAGTATTGTTTGTGTATCTATATAAATCCAATTTACCTTGAACAAAACGAAATTGTTTAATTGAATGACATCAAATAGATAAACTAAATTATAGACCTTAATTCATTAGGGACACATCAACGACCGGCAGATTTACACAATTTCACGTAATGGAACTACAATTGTTCAATAACATTACAAAAGTAACTACACTTAACTAATCAAAATCGATTGAAAATTATTTCTTATATTTCCCTCTAGCTATTGTTTGGAATTATTTTGGAAGAATATCGAACAAAACCGGTGCCACATAGCGTTCAAAATAACCATTTCTGCCTCTTCTACAATTCGTCCAATTGTGTGCGCCTCCTCATTCCGGGACCCAGTTAAGTTTGTTTTTCATTTCGGCATGTAAATGAAATTAAACCGGTTACGTTAATGGAGCGTTTTCTAATTAATTTGTTTATCACAACCGGGCCCTGAAATAAATTGCTATTTGCAATGTCTGTCTCTATCTAGTTATTCTCTATTTCCGCTTTTATTGTCTTTCGACAAATTGCAAACTAATTAATTGATCTGTTTTTTTTTTGTTTATGTCGCCCTATAAAAGAATTATTATCATTTAGTCATATTGAAAAGTTGTCTGATTTAAACCATATAAAAGCGCCCCTAGTTTCATTATATTCGAACCTACTACAACATTTAAAGGAGTTACTTTGTTGATAAGGTCACGTTACATTTATGATCCAACGACTACAAACTTTCCCATTACTAATATTGATACGGCAAGTTTATTAAAGGAATAGGCTTGAACGTGGGACATTTTCCACCCTTTCACCCCATCTTTTGTTCTAACACACACATATAAATTGGAATAAGATTTCGTTCGGTTTTCCCCAAAAAAATCGTATACATTAACGAAAGAGTTGATTAAAAAAATAAATTTTCAATTAGCAAGGAGTGTACTTTGTTAATGAAAGTTTCTCCCCAATAACCGGTCCAACTAATTACAGTTAGATCGCCATAGGGAAGGTCGTACTGTAAAAATTAATTTTGTGTTTGTTCAGCGTCGATTATTCAGTTGAAATGAACTGAATATGTATTAAAAAAAAGTCTGATCTTCTGTATATTCTCAACTATACGTAAATGAGTATGTAATACACATGAAAAATTAAATTAATAAAAGGCTTTTTCCACAATAATCCTCTTCCATTAGGATGATAAATATTAAAAGTTAATTAATTAAATCGAGCTATAACACACAATAGAATACAAAAAGCCATTCTTAATATATTAATTTCAATTAGTAACGTACAATTTACAATGGATTCGCTATTGTGTTATATTTTATTATAATAAACAGCTCTTTAACGCAAATCTAAAGTTGGTATTGTTTGGATCTTTGATAAGTCAGAAGTGAGGGTATAAGAGGAAACTGCACAAGGGTTAGGTACTAAAACGAAAAGGGATAAAAACCAACTACAATTCAAAGGTTCAGGTTAATTCAACAGAACAACATTTCATTAGCTATTGTTACAACATGAAAGGGCGCCTCATATTTGAATCGTGCTAATATTTACAATTTTTCCTCATATTTATTTATGTTAAATTTAGGCAATTCAAGTGGACGGTGCTGGCCAAATTTGATTAAATTTCCCATAAATTCGGACGAAATTCACCGGCAATTTCAAATGCGATATGTGTCGCCTTATCAAAAATAGAAACTTCAATTGAATTGAGATCGAGTTGTGTGGATGCTAGTCGCCTATTTCTAAGCTAAAATAAGTTATTAATGATTAGAGTAATTGTGGAGATAAATTTTAAAAATGCACCTAGTGAGCTCTTCCAATTGAGGAACAAGCCGATCAAACGTTCGCTTCTTGGAAAAATCCGGTAGTTTAATGTGGAAACACTCAATTCTAACATATTTTACATATTTTAAGATTGTACTATTTGATTAAGTAGTTTACTACTTTAAATTATTCAAATGTTCAGTTTGTTCGAAAAAATCCGCCTTAAAGATTCATTAGAAACGAAGCGAAAAAACATTTATCAACTAATGAGTTCTGCAGCGTTTTTAAATTTCATAAACCCCTCGTTATTTCGCGTTAATTACAACAACAGCAATGATTGTTTGTACAAAAGTTCTAAAACACTTTCAGTATTGTTGGGCTTTTTTATCGTTGTAGTATTAACTTAATTTGCTGTCTGATCAGGAATTTCGTTAAAGCAAATCCAGAAAATAAACGTACAGTCCCTTAATTTTTCGGAATAGCAGTTGTAATAACAACAACAATCACCGACCGAACAGAAACGTTTCCTACGCTTAACAGTTTAAATAAACAATACGCACGTCGTAATTCCAAGATTAGAAAACATGCTAATGCCCCTTTAGTATACATATACACATGTAGCGAATATTCGAATGTCTGTACTTTACGAAAATGAAAATGTACGTTTGTTTATTGTTTATTTTCGGCGAGTAGCGGTCAATTAAGCTGGAACGCCCTGCAGGAGCTCTTCAGTCTAAAGGCTTAGACAAATACACATTTAGATGTATGTTAAACTGAAAATTACATTATATGCGTTATATAAACATAAATTCAGCTTATTTGAGCAATTTCAAATTCAAGTTGTTGATTTATTTCACCAATAAAATCTTATTTGTAGATGGACATTTTCTTTTGTAGACTAAAGGCTAGAAAATCCCACTTTCTACAAAATCGTGAATGTTGTTTTAATAGAAGTTTCTTTCAGTCTATTCACGTTTGCCAATCAATCAAATCACATTTTCATATCCACAAACTTGCTTGTCTTCAGTCTATGTTCGTTTTTATACTGATTGAAAAATAATAACGCGTTTATGTTGGAATCTTTATGAATTATTCTACTAACATCAACTTTCGTGTCAGTTTATTGATTATCACATATCCGGATTTAATCAGAAAAATTACATGGAATTTTGGTGGAAAATGATGCGTTTCTTGTTCTTTTACTTGAAATTAATAAGAACAATTGTCAATTTCCATTTAGTAAAACAAACAAAATATGTGGAATCACCTGCAGGAGTATATCTAGCAGAAATAACGATGTTTACGTACAGAATAGCTCTATTAGTCCATATTTATTGTGTGTATAACGAGAGTCCGCTGACCATCCATGCACATGATGACCACCTTACTAAGGAAAATAGGAAACTTGCCGCTGGGAATTCAACAAATGTTTCAACTACATGTACACGATCTTTGATGTGTCATTTATTGCAACTGCAATAGAGAAATTTACGAAAATTAAATAAATAAACGACTAGAGAGAATGGCGGTGTAAAAATTATAAACGGGTAGCCGAAAGAAAAAACGCGTTTTACTAATAAATGACAACGTAACTGATACATTTGTGAAGCGACAGGACGATAAAAGCGGTATAATGAGACGAGACAAGAGACAAAAAGCGAACCGAAACCAAACCACTGTCCAATTATAATTTGCTAGTGACATTGTTAAGTGTACCTATCCGTGTATAGGTGTATGGAATATTGGATTGTTGTGGATAGTTTGATCAAAAAATTCGATCAATTTCTGGATAATTAAATTAAAAAACCCGACAATATATCCGTTTTATCTAATAGAAAATTGCATGTTTGATGTATGGTACTCATTAATATAATTGGATGGTTTGTGGTTGATTTCCTGGAAGCTGTGTTGAATTACGACTGCTACTGTTCACCACGTCGTCGTCGCCGCCACCCCCTTTGACAAGGGATAGTGTCCTGTGTCGTATACTCTAATGAGAACCTTTCGTTCAAGAGGCGCTCGCATACACAGCTACACTAATGACGCAACTGTCACACACCAACTACTTCTCTTTCCTTATTAGAATACCTTACTTATTGTAACCGCCGTCATTACAAGAACCTTTCAATTAGTTCAGTTGTAATTAGTGGAAACAAGACGGCGAAACTTTAAGCAAAAAAATTTTTAAAAAATAGAGAAAAAAACCGCACGAAAATATGGCGAAGTTGGACAAATAATAATAGGGAGTATATTTTCGAGATCGTCGCTCAAGAAATCTTTCAGGTAAAATGGCAATAAATTGAAAATAAATACCTGTTTGGACGAAATAGTCGATACAAAATAACAAGGTCCATGAAATGTGTTTTGTCAAGTGGAAGTTTACATCATTTTAAAAAGGCTATTTTATTTAAACGAGCTGCCCCTCGACAGGATCAAGCTCTTGTTACTACTTGCTATTACTACAACTCCTATATGTTATTGTTATTCCATCTTTAGACTGGAAACTAAATGGTCAACTACGATCAACAATCGTGTACGTATTCAAAAAAGAATTGAAGCAATTTTGCGATAATAACAACAATAAATAATAACAAGTCATTGAAAGTTTCAGTTTGTTGAAAAAGAGGATTTGTTGATATTGTTGACTAACAATAGATTGCTTATTTAAATCAAATACAACAAAATGAAATGCTTAAATTGGCCCTTGTTAAAGAAACTTTAATACTTGAATTGCCGACTAGCCGTTTCCACTCACCTGGCCCTTAACTGCAACAGAGACCATCATCAATTTAATGCCTGCTCAACAAATTTATACAAATTCATGCTTCACTATTACATGAATTTATTGATTCGTTTATAATTTGTAATAAAAGAACAACTAATAGTCGAAAAATCGACATCAAGATGAATGTTTAGAGGTTTATTATTGAAAGAATTAAGAGATAACGAACCAGATGTGTAGCTATAATAAAAAATAATTAGAACTTGTGGGTTCTACTGTTTTATTATAATGATTATTGTGAATTGATTTAGAGTATTCCATTGTTCCCTTCGTGTCTTCTATCTTTTGCGCCTTTAATAAATTTTCGATATCATTAAATTTAATTCCTGTTCCTATTACGATTACAAGTTTATTCTTATAAGGAGCATGGTAAGGTAAAAGGGAAACGTACAACTTTTCTCTTTATCATTCCTTTTTTTGTTATGATTATTATTATTGTTATTATCATCTTGTCTTCTCTATGACTTTTCGGTTGTTCGGTCGTTTGGGTAAAGTTCGTTTGATTAGAAACGATATCGCTTCAGTTTGCCTTCAGCTCTTATTAATAAGCTGGCTTTGTTAATGAATCACAGGATCATTATAAATAAAACAAATATACAAGGGAACGTTAAAAAGAAGCCTCAATTATACGAGTTGATATAAGGAAGAAATAACGTTGATTATAAATTATAAATGAATGATAGAAAAAATCCATTTTGACATAAATCGGATGAAATAAAATTGTGTTAAAGTTTGAAAATGATGGAAAATCTATAGTATATACTTTGGAACGGATGGAAATTGCTTTCGTTTTAGCAAAACGATTGTGTAATTATACGAATGCATAAAATTGGACTCTCACTCGAATCTATATGTTGTGTGTAGAGGACGACAGACGTCTAAGGGTGTAAAATATAAACTGGAAAAGCTGAAGCCGCGTTCTGGCGGTTCGCTAACCACTGTCAAATTAGTTCAATAAGAAGGAGTCCACGCGTCGCAATCATTATTATCGGTAGATTGGGATTTGCATATTCACAGATATATACGTGTCTTCATTATTTGTTCGCATGCTAACGGGCACTTTACAACATACATACACATCACACCATCACCATTACCCTAGAAATAAATATATACCGGCTAGATAATTACACTTTTGTTAGTATTCATTAAACGACTCATTAGAGAGTGTAAAATGAACGATGGCTTTTATCTTGCAATTTTGTAAAGATTCATTAGTAAAGTTCCATCAGAATTATAACGAAACAAGAAAATAGAAGAAGGAATAAAATAAATAAAAAAACTACCACCACTAAACTTTGAATTCGAAACAGTTCAAACTATCTATCCACCCTAATGCTGTTCAATCTAAACCAATTCAAATCCAATCCAATCTGGCTCGTTAGGATGTGCCGCCCTGTTCCTGTTTAAAATCACCCTCTACCTTAAACTGTTCGTTGATCAGGCCCTAATTTGGTTCTTGTCTTCTAAATAAACTCGATTACCGTTTAAACCACCTCCATTCACCTAAAATATACACAAAATCGAGGGCGCCGACTAACACAAAATTACTCAACCAGTTTGTAGGTTTTAGCAATTCTTTTCTTTATTGTATAGAATTTCGAAGAATGAAAAATAAACGAATAGAGAATGAAAAAATCACCTGTTCCACATGGCCTCTTAAAAATTTAATAAAAATCACATATCGTGTGTGTTTTAGATATAGTTGTGTATGTGTGGATAAATTCAATAAGAAAACCTTTCAATCATGTTCGATTTTATTACATGCTGAATGAAAATTTTTATTGCCCCAATATTCGTTCCAACCGCACATTCTAACATTGTTTGAAATTCAAGCGAACAATTCGAATGTTGGGTAATTTACTTGTACTGTTTATCAGACCATAATATATTATTATTACTATTATTACCGATATATTTAAAAAAAATCGGCAATATATTGTTTTATCTTGAATATCAAAACAACGATTTTCTAGTAGTGAACACGTTTATATTTGTATTTCGTACAATAATTAGGGATTCCCTAGGTTCTCTCTTAAATGAACGTCTCGTTAGTGAAGGATTAGCAACGTACGTGCTAGGGGTGTCTGATTTTATCCACCACACACACACACAACGACTAAAATACACACGTACATAAACTACCACATCCCTCCGGTCTAATAAATACAGAGATCTGTAATTAGGGATAGTTGAATCAACGCATGAATGCCTCTAGTAATTTGTCAATAATACATGCGTTCATTAGTTGTTTCTTTGCTTTAATAATTGCACAAATCCTCTGTTAACGCCCAAATAATTTAGAAGATTGATTATTTTTTTTGATAGATATTTATATAATTTACAACAATAATTGTGTTGTCAGGTGATGTGCCCTAGAGGATTTGCTTGCATGCGGATCGCCCTTCCTGTTCAAGGGTGAGGAATGGACACTTTAATAAGATGACTGTCGAGTGGAGATCGTATCGAAACCCCTAGACGAGTGCCTGGGACGTATCAACAATACAATATGTGTATGTGTGTGTATGTCCACTATGAGAGTGCGCTTAGCTTGATTAAAGTTTTAATAAATTTAGTTTCTAGATACAAGCACACATAAATGTAGACCAATTGCGTCAATGTATAACAACATCAATTTTGTATATGACAAGGGATTAACTGAATTCCATTTCTGTACCGTTGGTCATGTTACCATTAAATTTTTAAATACCCTTCGGTCATGTGCCAATATGGTTCTCATCATTTGAAGAAATTCGCCCCTGGAGGAAGCCAATAAAATGTTGAAACTGTTTTGAATTACAATCCGATCGGTGGCTATTATCAATGGAATTTTCGGCCCAAAGAAACAGAATTTTTGGTTAGTTCCCAGACGGAAACCATGAAATCGGGCCGTTTTTACCCATGAAAACGCTTTAATATTGTATACTTACTACAAACTTGACGTTATTAAATTATTATAACTGTCGAATTGTTAATTACCAAAGTTAATTAAAGCTCAATTCAAATCGTTATATATTTATAAACGACAAATCTATTTTCTCTCAACAAACACGATATTCTAATTAACTCGAGCCGAACAGAAAAAATTGTCTTATTTACAAAAGAAATACGAAAAACCTCGATTGTGATAGTTTAAGTCACCTGTTTGTCGAAATCTTTAATTCCTGCCATTCTAATGTTGTTTAAATGACACTTAGATTAAATTCCTTTTACCTTTTTCATAGAGATAGCCAACAATATTGGATAATTTAAATTGAGGGTAGATTTGAATACCAAAAAATTATTTCGCCTCTTAACAATTAAAAGCATACCGAAAAGTTTAACTGGTATTTTGGAATTTTCATTTACAATTTTAATTAAAATTTTCTATTACGTGAAACTGTAATTATTAAATTTACAAATACTGTTGAGAATTTGAACGGATGGAAATTCATGAAAAAATTAATATAAGGTCCAGTTGAAAATTCACTTTCTATAATTCAAAATTTTAGAGTTTATTATTATTAAATTTATTTACAATTTTATTGAAAAATTCGTTATAGTAGATAGGAAAGAAATTAGTTTCAGTGGCCTTTCAGTCGAGTGACAGTAAAACAGGATATTGAACAAGTTATATATGGCTTTACGAACTCAATATTACAGCCTCCGTTATGTCCGGTCGGTCCCCTGTACAACTTGTTTGATTATTGTTTTACGTTACCTGATATATGAGATGTTTATCAAACTAGATTGTCATTTTATATTGTGATTTTCTGTTATCAAACCATAATAATATTACTTTTCGATTATCAATGAATGAAGAAAAAAACGGAATCATTCGAGTCATTAGTTTTGCGAAAAGAAAAACGATCGGATAACGAATTTCCTCTTTTGACTTTCACTATTCAAGCATAAATCGATAATGCCAATTAGACGATCCTTTTTCACTACCACGTCTTTTACGTCTTCCACTTTTATTTCTCTAGCAACTGTAATATAGCACCATTGTATCTGTAATAGGTACTAATTACGACAGGTCCAAAGCATTGTTCATCCCTTTTTAACAATTAATTGACTGTCGATAATTAAGCCAACCCTATACTATTTCCTTTCATTTGTGTGTTCTGTACGTGTGTTCCGAGGGTCTGGGAATTTTCCTCATTTTCTCTCTAGTTGGAAACGATTGTTTACACGAACAAACTGCCGGAAATTAATCTCAACAACTAGTCTTTAGACGAAAATCAAGTGTGGCCACTAATTAGAAAACCGAAATTATTTTTTTTTTGAAAATTGTTTGCCAACATGGAATTATGGAATTTGTTGCGAGAAATTTGTGAAATGAGAAGCAAGAGTTGTTTCATTAAAGCGCACAAGGTATTTGTTGTTATTTTAAGCATGCCTTTATCTAATCAGACAAAAGGCTTGTACGTTATACAAGTCTCGTTAACTTTACCCTTCATACCTTCGTAAAAGTTATTAAACCTAAACGACTGAAATTCCCTTGTTTCCAAATTCCATGTAATGCCTTTCTAATGTTAGTAAATTAATAAATTTGTTTATTCATGACAATCAGATCAGTTTTTGGAATGATGCAGCAATCTCCAAGAATGAAATTTATGTTGCAAGTTTGAACGACTTGGTACAAAATCACTTGTGCTAAATTGTGCGCATTCTCTTTATTCAACTATATCCCCGTTTAATCCATTTCAGTGTTATTGGTTAAATTTGTAGTAAATTTACTGGGAAATGTTTGAGCATATCTCGAATATTTGTAAATCAGTTTGTGAATTGAAATGCAGGCCAGGCTCTCAATGAAATTAAATTGTTTTGGAAATGAAACGGTTCCAATAATTACAAGATACAACTTGAACGACTATAAAAACAGATAAATAACAGTGGAATTGGCTTCTTTTTTAAAAAATCGTTGGTTGATTTTAGAAAAATTAAAACCAACACCAACGACTTTTGTTTCGTGGTTGTAGAACTACTAGAACTTCATTAGGAGTTGTGATTTAACACTAGGCAGTCGTCATAATGCCGTGATCTCGCCTTGAATTCCACAGTCAAACCATTAATACTAACAAGCGTCGTTATTTTAAACGAAACCAGAACGACTGGGCAAAATAAAATTTATAAAGTATTCTATAGAGAAAAAAATTGAGACGAACAAGAAACACTAAAAAAATTGATTGAAACAATTTTGACAATTCAACATCAATCTGTATAAAATCTTATATGAGAATTTCTTCTATCATCATTATAATGACAATGATGGTGATCATGATGATCAAGTTGATGATAATGAAGGTGAATTGAGACGAAATTAATGAGGACAAAAAGTTTGTTAGAGGATATTTTAATTGGTAAACATCTGTCTCCTAAAATCTAGTTCGCTAACGATGTCTCCTTAAAAGGCGTAGAATTTGCTCAATGTTGTTGTTGTAGCTTCGTTGATCTTTTTCTCTTTTCGGCTCTCTTTAAACCTGCGTTTGTTGAGATTTTCGACAAGCAAAAAATCCAAATATTATACAATATCTTCCTTGAATCGAACAACTTGACTATTAGTTGTAATCCGTGTGATATCAACGTCAAAACTTGACACTTACCGATTTTTATATTAAAAATTATCATCATAGAGTTTCTACATTGCTTATTTGTAACGATTTTCTGTAAAAGCGGTGTTTACATAGAATTAGCAAACTCCGTTTTGGGGAAATATTGTCACACTGCCTAATTATAAACAAAACTCCCAGTAATTGCTCGGTGTGATGTTGACATTTCCTGTACAAATTTACATTTGGCTGTTGAGTTATTGAATACTTATTGCTATAGGACTAATAATGAATAAACTGGAAACTTTAGCGGTAAACTTATTATAAAGTCAAGAGAGAGAGTAATAGTGAAAGAGAGTTGGATGGTAAAGAGAACGGGAAATCATCAAATATTATTATTTGTTTCCATTAATGATGTGTAATACAGATACAAGAATTTTGTAAATAATATGGGAAATGTACAAAGAAATTGATCGAACTTAAATAAATAATTGTTGGAATTTAATTGATTTTTGATAGTTGAATTCAAACAGTATATGAGTGTGTTTGTGTATCTATTTGGCTTTCGTTCACCACCCCAATGCTATACAATCAGTGGCGATAATTCCACAATTCAGAGCTCATCAACGACACATTTCAACCCTTAATAGGAACGACTTGTTCCTTACCGCGCTACATCATTTATAATAGACGCGCGTACAATTCATCAAAATTATCTCACGCTAAAAAATTTACATGTACAAATCCTTATATTCCCATTATTATTTTCGTTAATTAACAAAAATCGTTATTCTAATGAGAAATGTATTTTAGTAAATTAAAGTTACAAGTCAAAGTAGATATTTGTAAACTGGCAACTTCCATAGAATGAATAGCACTTACATTAGAAGCATAACATATACACTAACGATAGGATTTCCAAACTGCTTTGTAAAGACTTAGTTCTAATACTAATTACGAGTACCAATTAGCACTAATTAAATACCGGACTGACCTATTATCTACAGCCCCGTTTGTTCCTAAGGCATCCTATTCTACTAAGATCTTGGATACGTTGGTATAGAACACACCACTGCCACCCCCACGTCTATATGTTCCATTATAATTAGTAGATTTGCTCATTTTACAACACCCCTGCAGGCTTTCGAACTAAATTAGAGACTGTTATCAACTGAATACTTCCAAGCTCTTACCGAATATATAACATAATAAATAATTAAGATAATTGAAGGCGGTTGTATTAATTGCAACATGCATTATTATCCTCTTTTTTTTAATCAATAAAGAAACAGACCGAAATTCGAAATAAGTTCAGTTTAAATTGTAACGATTCAAAGTTGGAAAATCTAGTTAAGAAACTTTTATATACATCTATCGTATAATTCTGGCAGTATTGATAGATCATTATTCGTTTAATTGAGTGATAATTGAAAGTCTACATTGTCTCTCAATACGTTTTAATCAACGTTCACTTATTGAAGCAAACAATTTTCTACTACTATATCCTGCAATAATTATTTCCAAACGGAGATTGTTAATTGTCTTTAATAAATTTGTTAGTTGGATTTAAATCAAACGCTCTACTATGCAATTAAAGCAAGAAAACGATAATAATACTGTAATTGTTAATTAAAAACGACGATAATTATTCCAAACTGAGATACAATTCAAGAAATTGTTATAGAAATACAATTGTTAAAACTTAAAAAAACAAATTTATAACCACAAAAGTTTAATTATCTATCAATATTGTTTGAGAATAATAATTTAATAAATTTTTTCTATATTTGAATAATCGAAATTTTTCAATAAAATTGCTACTAAACATTGCACATTATTGTCGACTGCACAACAGCAAATTAATACGTTTGTTTCAGTTCAAATTCTAAAAATATAAAATGACTATTTTCAATTTAAAATTATGACAATTGGCAATTGTGTAACTACAGGTGGAAAGGCTTTGAAAAATATCCTGTGACAATAATTGGCTGAAAATTCAATAACCGGTCAAGAGTTTTTGATTTTTAAAATTCAATATTTGATATGAAAACGGCGAATATCGTTTGATTTCAAATGAATGGGGGGTTTTAAGAAACAACTATTATGGTAGATAAAGTCGAAAATCGACAAAAATGGAAATTTGAAGAAATATAGGTCGCTAAGCTAAAAATTAGTCTCTAAATTTCGAAAAAATCTCTATACAAGCGTGCTGATCTTAAACCCGAATTTTTATAGGTAGGTCCTTGAGGATCATTTTACCGAAATTTGTAGCTCATCGAAAAGTTGGTCAAAAGACATTCGTTTCAGTGAAACAGGCGGTAAAGATTTTGAAGTAGATAAGTTTTTTATACACCGTCCGTCACCTTGTAATCAAACCGCCAAAAACTCCTATTAATTGTCGAGTGATTGGA